>JBAJNP010000769.1:0-79565 GCA_036877545.1 Yasuhikotakia modesta | reverse complement strand
CTGTGATCTTTTAAACACGCTATGCTATGTTCAACGGCAGCTTGAGAACTCATTTAAGGCCTCGGAGGAGAGCGGGAGGGGCGAATGTGCTGAAATTACCCGCGCTAAACTGCTAAAGTCAGGCTAAAGTGCTGATTTATTCAACAGAGACAAAAGACCAAGGGAGGGTTTTAAGAGATTCATATCACTGCCAGAGTCTTCTCCAAGCAGCTTTCTATGCAAGTGTGTGTGTGTGTGTGTGTGTGTGTGTGTAAGCATGGTTATGTTTGACTGGTCTTTTTTAATGCAACCAACCTCACACAAAATAACTGTATATATCGATTCTTATTGCCTAATTGTACATGAATGTAAAATCTGCGTGCCAACGTGTTTCTACAGATATTAAATTCGTTTCACACTTTCTCTAAATTTAGAATCAAGTCAAACCACACATACTTAAGACATAACACAGACTTCTATTGGCTTAACATATTCCACATTTTTATAACCACAAGAAGAAACCATACAAAATATGTTTTTTCTCTGTATATCAAAAATATATTGCTGCTTAATCTATGATAAGTTAACCTAAAGTCAAGTCATATTATGTGTAGTCCAGGCCTACTGTAAATCAAAAATGTTTATTGACGTTTAAAAAAGTCACAGCAGCTTAAAGAAACAAACGGTTGTACAGCAACTTTTGTTGTACACCAACTAACAAATGCTTATATTCATTACATTATTATAACAATATTCAGTATATAGCTAACAATAACTGCATCTTTGAAAACACCTAGAATCTTATGCAAAGACATACAGGTGAATGTACAATATAATCTAAAACTTTTGCCTGCTCGGAACCATTCAAGGACCTTTTTATGAGTAAATTTTCTATGTTAGGATGCACAACTGAATGAAAAACTTTACCATCTACAGAACATGCACATTGTTCCCATTGCACAAACTTATTCCTTATAAATAGTAAAAAGATCCATATTTTCTAGAAAAGGTAAGAAAAGGAACAGTTTTTATGAACATTAAGGGAACAAAATTATATTTTTTGCACATAAAGTGAAGTATATGCCACACAATCCAACCAGTATTCCCCAGGTCCTATGAGGCCCTGCTAATGCATGCTTGTACATTAAACACTCTATGAAATACCCCGTAGCCCCTCCTCACCTTTTCATTCCTCCCCCACATCCTCTCCCCACCGTTTGGCTTATTATTACTATTATCATTATTATTTGGGAAAAGCAGCGCTGTGAGCGCATTGCGTCAGGGCCCCGTAAACAAATCTATTATTGGTGATGAATTGTATAATAACACAGGCATAATGCGTTTTTCTCACACTGAAGTGTTTCGAGGTGCTGAACTGGAAAAAGTCCCCCGTCTGTAAAATTTGAATAAACGCATAGAAGACTGGAGAATATCATCAACTCCAGTAGGGCTCCAGACACACAGATGTTTTCTGCTTTTTTATTTTATGTATATAGTTTTATTCAGCTAATGAAACGCTTATAAAGATCCATCAGACTATCTCTCTGACATCACCTTTAATGTTTTGTTCAACAGCTCACCCAATGAGCACTCTAGCTGAGAACACATGCAATGTATTCCAGGGATCATGCGCTTAAACACACAACAATTGCTTTGTATTGTAACCAAGACTTATGGGCCACACTGAGGCTTAATGTACACTGTAATAAAACTCTCTGAGCTGTTTTTCTGGGTGGATGGTTACACATTAGATTTAGCTGACTGTACTGCAATGGTTAAAACCAGACAGAAAACACTGGGGCTGAGGCCAAACAGTTAGTACTCTGATCTAAAAAATTGAGCCCTGGTGCTCAAACAAGTGACATGAGTTCAAGCCCAAATTATTTATTTGCTGTTTTTTTCTTTTAAAATATAACACTTTTAATGTTCACATGGCTCAATTGGCAGATCATTGTGTTAAAAGCACAAATTACGGGTTCGATTCCCAGGGAGCACAAGTACTGAAACCTAAATAAAAAGCATCTATGCCAAATGCATAAAAGTAAAAAATTAGAACATGTTTTAAGGACAGTTAAATTACAAGGCTAAATATATGTTAGATAGAGGATAGATAGATGGATGGATAAATAGACAGACAGATCTCTATGTCTGTCTGTCTGTCTGTCTGTCTGTCTGTCTGTCTGTATGTCTGTATATCTATATACATATAAATAAGGAACTAATAAAGGGAAGATAAATAACAGAATCTATATTTAATTAGGTGATTAAATTTACTGCTGCTTTAAGTTGAAAGAAATACAGTAAACAAAAAGAGGCCTCTAATGGCAAACATATTTTTTGAGGTGAACTGTAAACACGTCTGGTCATCTTCTGTCACACACACCCACGAAGCAGATTCAAGGATCTACAAAACCATATTACACAGTGTTACTCGCTGCCTTTCCCCTATCACTCGTACAGCTCGCGCACACACACAGTGACGTGGACGGACACCCACACATCCTGGCTTGTGAGCCGGGTGTTAAATGTGAGAAACCACGATGGCAGGAGATCGCTGGCAGAAGATGAGGATGATCCAGAAACAGAGCTCGATGTCATCTCATTTTCTTTACTCCAACCTACTATTAGTACAACTACTACCGCCACCCCTGATTGGTTGAGGGTCTGTGCAAAGGACCTGTTCAATATTATGTTTTTAAGTGTTATGGGAGGCATGTGGTAATGTATTGAGTATAAAGGATACGCCAACCAGCGTTGTCACCTATTTTCAAGTAAGGCACCAGTCCTGCTTTGCCTGATTTTCAGGCCACAGGGAAACAATCTGACTAAATTCTTGCTTTAAATAATTCATATTTAAATATTTCTGTATTTTAAAATATTCTCATATTTCTAATAAAAAAATCTAAATACATTTAACTGAACTTGACATACACTGTCTCTATATGAAAAGAACATATTTGGAGTTCACTGACATGAAACTTCACAGTTTAGAGCAAACAAACTGTGACAAATTTGACTACACTGACCATATTGAGAGGTGAATTATTGCCCGTCCATTTTTAAAATATTGATTCAACTTACTTTTTGCTTGGTGAGGTACAATCGACAAGTTGCTGTTCATGTATATTATCTCCCTGCCACCTCAGAAGTTCAGAATTACCAAGAGAGCATATCAACTGAATCAGTACAAAACATATCCACTGAATCAGTGATTCTTCTAAGCTGAGCACAGAATATGGTTTTCTATGCTTAAAGTGTTCATTCACGCTTTCTTTCCCACACACAAACAAACACAAACACACACAGGGAGGAGCAGATGCTGTTTAGCTGTGGTAATTTGAATATATTTTTGGGTCAATCGTGTGCTCGCAAGAGACACATCCACGCCTTCCATGTGCCGAACAATTTAAATTTTTAATACTCCATTTAAATATATGGGCCACCTCTGCGGCAATCTCACAATGCCAAAAGCCCCTCTGATTTATGTGAGCTAAACAAAGCCGCGGCGTCACGCTCTGATATCTGCTATTACCTTCCTGCCATTGTAATCTTTAACCTATTTCACCTTAAGACAATCAATAAGAACAATTATTAGAAGTAGGCACTACACGCAGCTCTCTCTACTCAGTTTTTAAACTCGCTCCCTCACCATGCTGTCTCCTCTTTCTATCTGTCTCTCTATCATTCTGTCTTTCTCCTTGGCAACTCACAGGGTATAATATTTAATTACGCTTTATAATTTATGCAGGTTATCAAAACTGTGAGAGCATCATTTTATGTACATTGGGCAAATTGCTTTTTTTCCCCTCCTTTTCTTGAGAATAAGGGGTGGGGGGTGGATTCTTTGCAGGCATAGACAAAGATATTGAAGCTGGGTGCAAATGTGAAATGAATAAACAGGGTGGATCTCTTCTTCAAGGCCCTAAATGAGATCTGTAGGAAATAATTTAAACCAGCGATTGAACCATTTATCATTGAAGGAGAAAGAGAGAGAGAGAAAGAGAGGGAGAGAGATAGTAGTGCCCCTGGCCCTGGCTGCTGCAGCCAGCATCCTGCCACCATAAAAGAGCCATTACTGTAAACAGACACTGGATGTGCCCTCTTGCTAATGAAAGGAAGCCTCTACCCAGCCACTTGTACAGGTAAAGCCAGTGTTCTGTGGTACAGACATGTAAGCTCCTTTGAGAGCTGCTGTTTGTCAAACTGTCAGTCTGCAATACACACAAAAAAACTGTTAAAAAATGAAAAAAATCCATTTGACTGCATTTATGCGGAAAAGTCCTTCATTCATCTGTAAATACAATTTAAAAATCCAACCCAATACGCAATTGAAAACCATTAAAAACAAAAAATGTTTGCCCTGTGATTATTTATGCCCAATGTTTTTTAATTTTTAGACCTCAATTTTGTTATCAAGCAAATTATTTAAACATGTTAAAATTTAAACTGAAGAAAAGTATGTTACTAATTCTGTAACATTGTTCAAGTAACAATTTAGGAATAACATTTTTACCAAATAAAAAAATTGTAATATGATATAAAAAAAGTAACATTACTGCAAAAACACATTTTGATTTGAACATGGAGAGACTTTCAGAACAGTTTTCCAGCATTTCAGAACGTTCCCTTTTGACTAGGAAATTGACTGCACACTGTTCATAAACTCCACATACAAACAGCTTTGAGAACTTTGAACCCTCACCCTGGTGTTAAAAAAGAAAAATATGAACAATTTTAGCATCTTTGTTTAGTTTAAAGCGCATACTTTAACATTTCTGTAATGCTGGCAGGCTTGTTGAATAGTGCACCTGTGTCTATAATCCATACCTACCCCAGCTGTCTCGCCCCAATCCAGGTGTGTCTGTTTCACTGGATGCTACTATTAGCATTGCTAATGATCCAAATCTCCATACTTCTCTATATAATTAGCGGTAAAGATGACAAGCGACAGTCAAATAAACCCAAGCTTTACTTTAGAGCACCGCTCAGCTGCGCGGGAAGGAGACACAGACATATGCGATGACAGAGCTTTGAAACTTAAAGGAGAACGGAAATGCATTTAAGATACAGCCTGGATCATCATTTCATGATTTTAGTGGCCAGTGACAACAAGCAACTTAGGACATTTTTCAAATAAGAACACAATAAAACTGACACTAATAATGACAATGTGAAAAGGCAAGAGCTATTGAAGCGTATAATTTTTTTCTCTTAATTGTATTCAGTGCTCTCAAAAAAATGGCAGCAGGCCACACTGTAAATCACACTCATTTATAACTGCTCACATCGCTCTTATGGATTTCTCATTGTTACTTATGAGCACAAAGCGTAGGTAGTCTATTAGTTTTCTATTGGTTTTTGTTAAGTGACTGTGTGTGTGTGTAATGATTTTAAAAACTGTATCCCCTGATTATATTTGAGAATGTGTGTGTTTGTGTGTCTGTGAGACTCCCTGTGCTGTGTTTTGGGCTCTAGGGCAGCCCGGTCTCTGGGGTTTCTAAATGTCAATGACCTGAGGGCTCGACTCTCTTTCTAGCATCCCTAACACACACATCACTCAGCCTGTGATTCTGCTCTCTGCCTGATAACACTCTCTCATTCATCATGCTAATGAATCAAGCAAATTCATCATCTATCTCATTCCACTTTCACCACTCAATGTACATATTCTCTCTCTCCCTCTCTGTCTCTCTCGCTCTGAAAAGTCTAGGCCGCTTCTGCTTGTGCTCTTCCTCTATTCTGCTCTTCTAGTAGCGGAAACGCTGTAGGTGTAAGATGAGAGGTGTGTGTGTGTGTGTTACAGAATGAAGAAAAAGGTTCATTCTAAGCGTCTATCTTCTGTCAGCCTCTGGGAGTTGATACCAATCGGCCCCCACCTGCTAAACTTACCGACGTGCCTCCGCTTTGCCTTCTGCTCAGCTTGACTAACATAAATATGTAATTGGAGCACAAACAACGAGTGTGTGGGTATAAACGTGTGTGTGTGCAAAATTGTGGTTTAAATGCTGCAAGCCCACTCTCTAACCACCTCCCCTAACGGTCTCGTGTCAAGTGCTTTGGTGACGTTGTAAAAATCAGGAGTATTACTGTGGATGCGAGACACAGACATATGCACGCAGAGCGCAGGCAGAAGAGCAGCATGAGGGGCAATAAAGCAGCATAGTGACGCGGGTGGGCCATGAGAGGAGAGCAAAAACGTAAAACAGCATGAGGACACGGCTGGTGACGACATCCTGGTGGAGGTTAAACAGGCCTCGATTACCTTGATTTATAATCCTCAGCAAGTCTCAGGGAAAGAGAGAGGGAGAGAGAGAGACAGAGAGAGAGAGAGACAGAGAGAGGTATAGGGGCTAGTTGTCACAGGGACGTCTTCACATTAGCTGTTGCAGTAATGATAATGTTTTGGTTAAAAATTGCACAAATTTGTTTTGAAAATAAAGTAAATTAGAATGAATTCTATCCTCCAAACTATAATTTCAAACTCATATTTTTGCTATAGCTGTTGGGTAGACAAGTAAACAAAATAAAATCACAGTTGCATATATCCAAAACTCAACTATTTAATGAAGGTAGATTATATTCAAAAGGTTGAACTGTGTTTTCAGGATGGGGGAATTTTTCATAAATGTCAGGTCGGGCCATGCTGTAATTTTACAATTTATTAATTGCAGGTTTTGTTGGCCACAACAATGATTTGATATTTTTCTACATTACCTTTACATTTTGTAGGTTGCTTTTGAAGTTTTTGCTTTACATATTTATAATTGTTTGGCATTTAATAATTGTTTAACTGTTAAACATTTGCTGTAAAGTCTATAATTGACTGTTACCGCATGCACAGTGGCAACATGCCCTAACTTTGGGGCATGGTCTCACAAAAGGTCATTGTGTGATTTCATTTTTTCCCTGCACAAACACATTCTGTTTGTCCCCTGCACAAACAGAAATGTTACATGTCTGTTTTGTAGCTAAGGCTTTAACATGTGTAACTGACTTTTAAAACAAACATGCCATAATAAAACAATTAAAAACATGTGCCAAGTAGCCCCTGTCTCCTCTTAAACCTAATGAGGGACAAAGAAAATACTTGATTTGTGACAGAAGAGGGGAGAGACAGAGTTTTTGACAGAGAGAGATTAAGAAAAATGAAGAGCGGTTTGTCTCATAGCTGAACGTAGAGAGCAAAGACCTCCTCTAAAACGCCTGAGGGACTTCTGTCCTTCTGCTCTTTTTGTCTCTTTCTCTCTCTCTCGGTCTCTCTCTCTCTCTCAGAGACTAAGACTGAAATTCCACATGTCTATGAGAAAGAGAAACAGAAGGATAGAGAGAGAAGCCCAGCATTCCTTCTGCAGCTCAGTGCAAAGCTGCTGCTACAACAAAAGAGCCATTGAGGGTGGCTGCGCTTTAAAAAGTTGAAGAGTACGTCTAATTTTGGTCAAAGTTCATTAGAAAGCACAAAAGCAGGAGCTCATTCAGAACATAAGGACAGTCACAGAGGCAAGTGCTTCGTGCCAGCGCTGATAAGACGGGACGGGGCGACTACAAAGCACTCCTTAAGAGGACTTTGAAAGAGAGAGAAGGAACGAGAGAAGTGGAGAGGAGAGGAAGAAGGGATAAATAAGGGGTCTGCATTCTCCAATTGGAATATGTCATGGTTGTAATGCATTCATGCCAATGTGCATTAATGCAGCAGTTAACCTAGCAGACAGCGTTATTTAAATTTAACATCAAGCAAATGAGAAGGCTATTAGTTGAAAAGAAAGATGCAATATGGAATTGCTATTTTTGGAGTGAAGGAATTTGTTCAGTCAAAATCAGTACATTCCCTGCATCCAATCTGCAATATTCGAATGTGCCTTTTTTGAGAATGAAACAAACGTTTTTCATATTGAATGCGGATTTTAAAGGCATTTCCACGGTTCTCCAAAGCAGAGGCCGCCAGTGGAGATGGCCTATAATTGCTAAAGCGAGTCATAGTGTTGTAAATGGATATTGGAGATTAGATCTCCCAACTGGAGGGGCATGTCATTTTCCTATTTTTCCTCCTATTGATTTTGCTTGCTTTTATACTGTTGTGGCCAGAGAGGTTAACCCCTTCTGTGCTGGGGAAGGCAGCAACTTAAAACCTAAACCTGAATTGTGCAATTCAAAACAATGAATGACCTTTTAATTGGTGAACTGGTTGGCACATGCACAGATCAATTCAATCAAACGGTCAAATATCCTGTTTTAGCCGAACCAGAACAAGAATAATCAGAGCCAAAGTAATCAGAATCAAACAACTATCTGATCAGGAAGCGGTTACCTTGTGCAGCATATTTCAGACATGTTTCATTGCACGCACACAATTACACATACACACAGAGTCTCTGCTGTGTGTGTGCTGGCTTATGGGAGCCATGCTTGCTCACTCCTAATCTCCTAATCAATAGTGAAGGCTCCCAATTAACCAAGGCCTGAAAGCCTCATATAGAACCCAGCATTGCTGCCATGTGGCTCTCCTCTCTGTGTCTCATGTGCGTCCACAAACCCATCCCAAATAAACATACAAAAATTCCACTGTGCTTGCTAAATAAAGTGGTTTACAAGTTAACTTTCTCTGCTCCTTACACATACAGATCCCCCTCGCTCACGCTCTTGCTAGCTGTGGTAGCGCCACAGGCTTACATTGAAGGTCTCTTCTGCTGGATTATTTCCTGGTGCTGTAGGGCGATATTTGGTGTGACAGCGGCGTATGTCATTGCCTGATTTGACTGCAGGGCTAGTGTGTGTGTGTGTGTGTGTGTGTGCGTGTTTATGCATGTGTGTGTATCCTGGCTGAGAGGTGACAAGGCCTTATGAAAGGTGACTTTAGGCTCTACAAAACAAAAGGGTTTGTAGCTTTTCTTTTCTAGGATGAGGCAATATGATCAGGCATCATGGTGCAAACACACACACACACACACACACACACCAACCCACTCAGCAGCTGAAAGACACATTTAAGTGCCACCTGCAAGTCTATTAACAGAATATGCCTAGCAACAGTACTTACGCCTTATTGTTCTGCATACAATCCTCTCCATTAAGTTCATACGACATGCCTAGTTTAACCAGCACGTGACATTTAAGCACAAATGTGTGCCAAGTGCACTTAAGTACCGTGCGGCTGTAAAGACAGGTCTGAGATCAGCTCTACACCTGACTAATTATTAAGAGTAAAGGCCGCCTCTGCAAGGGAGGGCTGGTTCAGTTTTGTAAGGTGAAACTCTCACATCAGACTTTATCTTCCACTCCCCATCCTCTCTCCATTCTTTGCGTTATTTTTACGTCTCCCTCAGTGCCCGGAGATAACGGCTCGTCAATATTTAATGGACATGCTCCAACGAGAGCACGGCGGCGACAGGGAGTGAATGATATTTTGCTGTCAGAGACGTACAGTATCTGATCAGGAGCTGTCCACAGGGGTACCGGGTGAGCCAGGCCGCAGTGGCCTGATAATTCTCTTAGAGCCGGATGAAGACATGGAGGCCTCATCTTCATCCAAGCCCCCTCAACCACACACCAATCAGTCTACCGCCGTGGACTTAGGCTACCATCAGGCTAATGAAAACAAATGACTTATCAAGCTCCAGACAAACCAATTTCAGACATTCATCATGGCCTGCACGGATTTCTGAAATCCCATCAAATCTGTCCCCCTCTCGTTGTTCTCAACACATCTCCAATCCCAAATGACTGACTGTTCTCGTCCTGTTCCTCATCCGTTTCAGCCTCATAAAAGTCTTCCTCATCTAACAGACAGACCCATGGATGCTGAGGACGCCAACACACAATGCAATAGTGTTGTGAAGGCTGCAATTTAGCAACAATTTGTTCATAAGTTTATGAAACATTGCGAACACTGATGCCAGGTTGACATGATGGTAAATGTTGCTGTCTTGACATCAGCCAAGATGACATTAGTCTGGGAAACTGAGGTTCAAAGGCTTGGGTTTTCACTGACATTGAAACAGATATTTGTGATGTTGTCCAATTTGTGTTTTTGTCAAAGCTCAAAGGAAAGTAGCTGTAGATGATGGGAACTGATTGATGAACAGGTGGCAGGTTGATTTGGACAGGAGGGAAGTTCTCATCAAATGAATGGACCACAGCCAGACTGCAGCAGGAAAGAGATTAGGGCAGAAAAGAGACTAATAGACAGAGATGAAAAACACTTGCTGTCTGGGTTGCTAAAAAGACAATCGCCTGCACATTCTCACCTATAATAACTAACAGACTTACAAAAGTTCAATGTAAACTGTGACCATGAGGTTTATAAACACCATTAACTTGAACAGATGCACTTTCTGCCTTCAGTGCAAACACCTTACAATGCAAATTATGTATTGAAATGAGGATTTTCATTCCAACACTCTCTATTACTCACACACACACACACACATACACCTGCATGCACAGAGAGAAACTGAGAGCCCAAAATACCACATATAAACTAGGTGCAAATTATTTCCTTTTCTTGTTTTCATTATCTTATTTTTTCTGGTTTTAGTTGCTTAAAAATGCAGATGTCTGTTGAATAACATTTTACTGCCTAGTGTGATTCCATTTCCAATGTGTCTGTAAAGGGTCAAGTATATGTCTGTTTTACACATGGTATTAAGCCTTAAATTTCTCTTCCTCCATGAGAGGAACAGAGGAAGAGCAAGATTAGACGGATTCTCCTATCAATCTTAATTAAGCATAGCTAACTTTTACTGAAGCCTCCCTTTTTACTGAAGATGTTAAGGGTTCACAATATATTCTACGTTCCTTTTACGGTCAATGCCATGTGCTCTACTAAGGGGACCTGGGATACACATGTGCCCTGAAAAGTGCCTGAAATCACCCAACTGTAGTCGTGAAGCAACAAAACATAGTTGATTTGAAAAATATTAGACACCTTTCCCTAAATGAGAAAATAAAACGCACCATATGAGAAAGAGGCTGTAACCTATGTCTAGGGTGCTCGGAGCTCTGTTCTTTAATAGGTTTCCTGTCCTTCCCCTCCCTGATCAGAGTGTTAAGAGGAAACAATGGCTAATTACAGAATAAGGTTAGTGAGGATGGGAGAAGTGGGACCCCTCCTCCTCCCTTCTCTGTTCTTAATGAGCTCTGGGTCTGACCTTGTACAGCCAACACTCCCTGGCACAACCCTGAATCTATCACTGCGGTGCGCACACACATATGGCCACCCTTCTTTACTAATTGAACTTCTACTAAACATGAGTTGTTCTGTCACATTCACAACTTCTGCAGATACTTAACACCCAAATATGAAACTTTTCTCATCATTTACTCGATCCCAAGGAAACACAATAGATAGTTGGCAAAATGCAAATAGCTTTGCATTTACATTTAGCAGACGCTTTTATCCAAAGCGACTTACAGTGAATTCAAGGTACACATATTTTTATCAGGACCAAACCCACAACCTTTGCGGTGTTAACACAATGCTCTACCAGTTGAGCTAACAGGAAGGCTTTGATATAATATGATATAAAAGCACAGTTTAAGTAGTGCTATGTTGCATAATTTTGAAGCGGTCTAAATGCTTTGGTTTCTCTGCTACATCAAAGGTCACATAAAAAGCAACATCAAACCTGGCTGACGCCTCTTGCGTCATTTCTGAAAGGTGGGGTGGGCAATTTAGGAGAGGCTAGCAATAGCAACCAAAGTTCCCACCCTCTCCTCAGAGCACTCTCCAGAGCCATGCCTTCAGCACATGATCACACATATAGTTTGTCAAGCAAGCAGAACATCCTATAATTGCCCTCAGACCGAATACAATGATTGGACAAACATTTCATGATATTTTATGGAACATTTTACATTCTTAGGCCTTCCACAGATGATACATAATTATATCAACTTATTCAGACAACTTAATGATTGCTATAAGAATATGAAGAGACTTTCAACAAGCATAATCAAAAAAATTCAACTACCCTGCCTTTAACTGAACACAAGTGTAAATGCGACCTCAGAGTCCAGCAGAGGGGAAGATCATCAGTGATTAATGGGTTAAATTTGGTCTGTTTCTCACAAAACTAATCTTATGACTTCAGAAAACTAGGAATATAGCAAACAAGTCATCGAAAACTACTTCAGTGATACTTTTATGGTGCATTTTGTCCTTTTTTTGAGCCTGGCAGTACAACTCACCATCCACTTTGTATGGAAAAGAACAACCTGTAATTTCTTTAATTCCCTTAATTTCATAATGGACCCTAAATAGATATTTTATATCATGCTAAGAGGTTTTGCACAGTTCTTTTCATGAATTAAGCAGTGCTAATAGTTAACTTACTGACAGTGGCAGCAGTGGCTGATAATGTTAATGTAGTAAGAACAATATTTTCAGTTTAAAACATCAGTGATGAACAGATATGGCTGTTGAGGTAATATTCAGGCAGTAATACCCGGGCCAGTACAAATGTAAGAGGTGTCGTGGATCAATAAAACTGTACCGTGCATCAAGAGTTATACAGTCCGTGATAATAAACATCCAGCGTAATATACATATTTATCAGAAGTATATAAAGGCTATATATTGTGAGAGGACAACAGAATCCCCTTTGTGTGCAAATTAAGTGCTTCTCCCTCATCTCGGTAATCTTCAACAGGCCTTAAGAGAAAACAACGGCAATGATTCAGCTACATTTATTGGCAAAAAAAACACAGCTGAAATATAACATCAAAACAGCAATTCTACGCTTAAATTAATCGTTTTTTTCTGTATCAAAGCGGCAGTGTGTTCAATTTGCGGATCTCTCTCTTTCCCTGGTCCCCCTCTGCCAGACGTGCATGGAGGTAGAAGGGGAAAAAATGCGAGCAGAACTGCAGAACGGTTAATAGTAGCACTGCAATAACAATAAAATGTCATCAATCTGCGGTGCCTCCTGCTTCTGTCACACCAAGTTTGTACAGATTAATGATATTAGGCCCGAGTCGCAGGCAGCGGTCTTAAAGGCACAGCAACCCATGCAAACAAACAATGCCAACAGAAAAGGAGGGAGGCGCAGATGAAAGGAGGTGGAGAGCGATTGCATAGTACTTGCCAGTCACAGGGCTGTAAGCAGATGGTACGATGGAGGAAAGACAGACAGGGAGGGAGAGAGAGAGAGACAGAGAGGGAAAGAAGGAAACAGAGTGGTTGAAGCCATTGGATGGACTGATGTTAGGGAGGGGAGGTGGAGAGTGGGGAAAACAGCCGACAGATGACTGTTCAATTAAAAAGGGCACTTCAGGGTGGAGAGAGGCAAAAGAAAAGAGAGTGAGCAAAATAGAGGAGGGAGAGATAGATGGAAGACGAAAACGGGAAGACACTTGAGGATTGTGTGGAACAGATTACTGGAAGCATGTGGACAAAACACACTATGTGATCACATCCAGAGATTTTCACACCATCACAATCTCACAAACACACACACGTGCACGCATATGCAAAGGTGTCCGCGGCTGCACTGTTTGTGTTTTCATCCATCTGTGTGCCTGGTGGTGACATATCAGCCAAGTGCTTCAATCAATGACACACTCTGGGGGTAGTGACTGAGAGCCCACCCCACCAGCTTTTTAACCCCTTCCAGGACACAGTTCCTGTTTCAAAGTCCCAGCGGTACTAATGCCAGTCACCACCACAGAACAAAAAAATCAGTTCCACAGTGTGTGCACCCCGAGTGTTACTGTTTATCCTGCATCTACTGCAAATCTATGGGAGATCTCCTAATATCCACCACAAAAGCTTCTGTAACACAGGGAGATCACAGCAACAGGGTCTCTCATTTAGCATTAGCTTTGAAAGCCAGGGTCAGCGCTAACAAGACAACACTGATGTGAACCTAGGGTCCAGAATTAACACCCGTCATGCGCCAAATTGGAATAAAAACTGGCTCGTCGGTTGGCTGGTGACTTCTGCAACATAGTACAAGAATTAAATCAAATTGCAGGAATGACTACAAGTGAGAAAACATCGACACACAGTATAAATTGTCCTTTATAGAAGTTTCTGTCATAATTTGCGCATCTTATAATGACATTTTACCTTCGTACACCTAGCTAGCATGACAAAATGGTAAGTGGCTAGTGGCACACACATTGTTTATCGTGCTCATTAATTGATAAAAAAAGGGGGAAAAACAAAAAATTACAACAAGGTCACAAACAAGATAAACAATTAATGTGTCATAAACAAAATAGAAAAATTTATTTTTTAAAAGATGCTGTCATGATTAGTTTTATTACAGTGTTGTGGCCCAGTCACCATTTTCTTTTGTCAAAAATCTAAAGAAAAGTACCAAAAAAAAAAAATTAAACTGAAATGATCTCCTCAAATAATATTTTCTCTCCACTAGCTGATTATTCCCTCCCACTCACATGATGTGACTGAAATAAAGCGGACCTCCTCAGCAGTGGCTTTCTGGTGATGCGAACTTTTGATGAGTGTATTGTTTTGGTGATGGATGTGAACTCTAGAGCCCCTGTGGGAGTATTGCTCAGGTTCGAAGGCAGACGTCTGACTTGCCGATGAAGTGCCAGGAGAACACTGTCTCTCTATTGCTCTGGTGCTCTGACTAATCATAGCTATGGTAATGGGCCTAAGTAATCTCTGTAGTACACCTAACGGAAGTGAAAATAAAAGCAGTTCATGACGAAGGTGGCGGCTACATCTCTGTCTTTCTCTCTCTCATTTTGTTTTCTTCATATCGTCGCAATATCTTCACGTGGAAGAGGCACAGCATGGCCGAATTAAGGGACACTTCAAAGCCTGCATGCTGAGTTTAATGGCTGAAAGCGTAGTGTGTGAGCCCTATTGTTTAGCCTCAATACAGCAATTCCTCCAACATTACAACGCTGGATTTTTATGATAAGGAATTAGGCCTGTCCTTTAATTGTACAGGGGGCTGTGTTGGACCCAAGAGGACATGGCTGGTGAGGTTAAGACAAGGATAACACTCCTGCTATTGCCAACACGGAGGAAACTGAGAAATACAGAGAAATTACAGCAATTTCACCGGTCATAAAAGGTATATAAACGAGTCTAGACAAGGTATTTCTCATAATCGTTTGCTTGTTTTCTTTTAGTTACAAATCACTCATAGTTAGCCTAGACAGTTGTATGGCACTTCAAAACTGCATGAAAAGCATAGAAAATACTAATCTTTACAAATATGCAGGAAAACAGCCAACAAAAAAATAAAGGAAAAAACTGAAAAGCAGCATGTGTGTGGTCCAGCACTGGAGACACAGCTTAGAGTATTAGAGGAACACAGTTAAACTAATGCACGCAGTAGTTACAGTGGCTGTACCAAAACACAGGTCATGTCTCCCCTCTGCTAGCCATGTCATGCCACACACACACACACGCACACACGCACGCACGCACACACACGCACACACACATTTTTGCTATGCCCACATGAATGGAGGAGAAAAAAAGATTCCAGTTGCCTAGGAAACGCTTCACTCTGATAATTATTACTGTAACTATCTCTGCACACCCCACCTATAATAGAAATGGATCATAAATTATAATCAGACTGGCAGACCTCTGTGGCGAGGGCTACTCACTGCTGCCACCCTCTGGTCAGAGCCTGCGCTGTTCTCTGTCCTTGCTCTCTGCGTGTCTAAGAGGACCAAGAATACCCTGAGAGCTCTTTCTAATTTATGCCCTCATCTGAACAGAAATTCAAATATTTATGTATTTGATGTTTTTAGACTGTTTTCAGAGAATAATTATTGAGGGAGGAAAAAATGGAGTTAACCACCAATTGAAATATGGCTTCATGCAGGATTTCAATGTCTTTAAATATTTAAAACTAGGAATTCCCATGGTTTTATCCTAAGTAATCAAAAAACAATTAAATATTCTTCCAGTTGAGAAATGCTTTTTTGTTTGTTTATTTTTAAAATAATTTGTGCCTTTAAGAAAAAAATAAATAACAAACAAGAAAGTGGAGTTGTGCAATACTTGCAAAGTGTGCGTCCTACTTTTCTCTTTTCCCAAGAACTGGAAGGCATGCACAAAAAAATTAATTATAAATAAATAAAAATATAAGCTAAAAAGTTTAAAATAGCACCATCATTAAATTTGCAAGCAACCAGCCAAATAGGAAATAAGATAATTATCAGCATGTGGATTGTCTTTATTTCTTAGGGAAGTTGAATAAACTGTGTGCACTGCACTGTCCGATCCAAATAGAGCGTGAGCCTGCTCCTTTATTGTTAAAGGGACATTTCAACATTTGGGTCTCTTAAAATGATTTAGTGAAGGGGACTTGGACAGCGTTAAGATGCCTGGCAAGCAGACGGCCGGTGGTGAGGCTACAGCTGCCTTAAATGCAGTTCCATGAAACAGAAACTGTCTTAAATCAACCAAATACAGCTGATTTCAATTCAGCTCCCCTTTTGTGGTGTGGAAAAGTGGTTTTGATTCAAGACGAATGTGCAACAAAAGGTCTTCACCGCTGTGCCAGCTTACCCAATTACTGGCAAACTGCTGGGTCTTAAACCAGCTATCACATGTAAACATTTCCTGCAGCCACCACCCCCTCGGTTTCTACCAGGGCACTGCAAGTTCAGGGGTGGCGTTGGGGGTGGGGGGGGATTTGGGCGGGGTGTGTCTACTCTACCATGCCTTCTGCCTCCCAAAACACATGATGCTGAGGTTTGGCACCCACAGAGGCAGAACAGAAAGTTAATTCTTTTTTAATTTCTGGAGTACCGTGCTGACGGCCACCATTTATTGTGTTCAGAAAGGGAGAGAGAGAGAGAGAAGTGGCTTTGTGCTTCACAAAAACATCTGACTGTACGTGTCGTTTTCACCCATTAACTCTTCTGAATCATGGACATGTTTCCTGCACTTGTCAAAAAGAATGCATGCCATTTTTTATGCCAAATGCGGCTCTGCCACGAATGTGCATCCGTTTCAAGCTGCACAATCGCACGGTCATCAGGTGGCATTTTGCTGGCTGCGAGAGCATTTGATCTTTAAAGTCGACCCTTGTGCATAAAAATGCGTAGAAAGTTGCGCGGCAACAAAACTTTCAGATCGTAAACAATAAAACTGCTGCTTCTACATAAAAAGAGCAAGATGGAAAAAAATTATAACAGCTTTGACAACTTCCCAGAGACAGAACTCTAAGACTTTCAAGAGCCTTCGTTCAGAGAAGTTTACTGCATGTTAGCAATACGTTGGATTCAAACTGTGCAATGCAAATCACAATGGAGATTCTCATTAGTAGGTATTGACAAGCCACATAAAACAGCCTTCTTATGTTCTCCACGCCAGGTTTCGGCTCACCTCTCCTCTCCTTCTGTCTCATCTTTCCGCCCGAGATGTAGCCGTGCATATTTCAGATTGGCATGACAGACAGTGGAAATTATTTATCCCGGGTTCTGTGCTCGTGGCGAGCTGTTTAAGCATTCATGCTAACAAAGGGCAGCGGAGTCACAACGAGGCTGACAAGGCCTCTCTCTCTTTCTCTCTCCCTCTTTCTCACACACACACACAACACACTTTTCAGAAAGACTGTTTTTTTTCTGATTCTCTGACCTTTGAAGCAGCTTAGGTTCACAAAACACTTCCAAACAGTTCTCTCTAATGGCCCCCTACTCAAACAATCGGCAGAACGCTCCGACCAAGATGATTGATCTCCGACAAGCAGCTCGATGTAGCTCCATGAATCATTAGATCAGCTTGGAGCAAAAGAGAGAGAGAGAAACCAAACCGGTAAGCAAAGGTAACGAAAGATGAAAAAAGAAGCAGCATACTGCATGCAAATATGCTTCCGCGCAGCTAAGCATTTCAAAACTGTCAAAAAAAGACAATCAAATGAACAGTGCGTATTTGACAAAAGAATCGAGCTTCGGTCTCATTTATTAAACAAACAGAGATAGCTAAGTCGCTACATATGTAATTGTTTTTATATCTGTAGTGTTGCACCAGGCTTCTCTAACCCATCCTGAGTGCTGGCTATGCTGGTGGGGGGCGAACATAAAACAGGGCAGTTACATGCTGTTGAACATGTTTTAATGCCCCAGGACAGCAATACCAGTCCATGCAGCACAGATATGAGGCAGAGAGATGTGGAGGAAGAGGGTATGTAGCAAAGAAAGAAAGAAAACAAAAAAGACAAAAAAAGAGAAAGACAAAAAGAGAAAGGCAGACAGACAGACACACAAAAAGAAAGGCGGAAAGAACAAGGAACTGATGAAGATTGATGGAGGAAGGAAGGAAATAAATAGTTATGAACTGGTAGGAAACAAGCACTAGTAAAGGAGATG
This sequence comes from Yasuhikotakia modesta, assembly GCA_036877545.1. Taxonomy (NCBI): domain Eukaryota; kingdom Metazoa; phylum Chordata; class Actinopteri; order Cypriniformes; family Botiidae; genus Yasuhikotakia; species Yasuhikotakia modesta. Next base: position 61,283 of record JBAJNP010000769.1, on the reverse strand, counting down.
AAGATAAATGTATGACAGAACGTTAGGCTGTAGTGGAGAGTTGAGGCAGTGTGGCTGAGTGATAACACTCTTGACTTTCTCCTCTCTCCGTAGAGCTATCACACACTATCACACACCGTTTCTGAGGCAGGGGGAGGGCAGCAACAGCCTTTAATGTAGCGCTGTGTTGAGCTGTTGCAAGCCGCTAACATCACTGTGAGCAAAGGAGACCTGTCAAAGGTCAATGCGTCTGAGATACTGCTCACTGCAGGGAGGACCAGAGGAGAAGAAAACAGAGGAACATGGCAGTGCTGAGATACTCCAGAAAACAATAATAAACTATTTAACATGAATGTGTAAAGAATATATAAGGTGGACTTTTATTGTTCCCTTTTGACATTTTATAGACAAGAAGATTTACTGAAGTATAGGAGGGAAAAGGAAGGGGGGGGGTGTTAAAGGGCTATAGAGAAATGATTCAGATCAACAGCATAAGAGTTAAGCAATGCACTACCTGCCAGGCTGGGCCTATAACAAATGATTTCAATTGGACTGGACATTGTTGCAGTATTGTCCGGACAACTGCACAATACACTAAAAGCACTCATAACAATGCATTTAAACCATAAAAAGTCAAATATTTACACAGCACAAAACCTAAGCCCTTAAAGCCCTTAAAATCAAAATGAAGCTTCCTACCTATCAGGAGATAGAACGTCCCAGGACTAAATCAAAATATTGTCATTATGTTGTCACACAATACAAAATGTTCATTTTAATTAATAATGTTTGAGCCCCTTTTTCTATATAATAAAAGGACTGGAGCTGTCCAAATTTACTTTAAAAAGCACCATTAAAGTATCAAAGTGTCTAAATTCAGAACAGGTTGTAAAACACAAATGAATTGTTTGTTTACAAATCAAACATTGCTACTTTTTTTATACACCATAATGCAAATGACATAACTGTCATTTTTTAGCTGTTCCATTAATTACTGTACATGCCCATTTTAAACAGCATTAGGAGAGACATAGACACCAACTTTTCTCTGTGAACCTATCCTGTCTCATTTTGTTCTGGGCTTAACTGAAGATCTGAACATCATATCAAAGCCAGTAGATGATGGCACCAGAGTGGTCTCGTCTATCGCAGGCAGATTTATTAAAGATGTAAAGCCTATCAGACCAGCAGCTGGGCAGCACTGCTGGAACCAGCAGCACATGACTGTGAACATGTGGCAAAAAAAAAGAGCTTCACTTTTTCAGTGGTCAGCTGACATCACATTTACTCTAGAGCCCCCATGAAGTTTATGTGAGACTGCAAAGACAGCTTGATACACTGTTGCTTTAATAGGGGTAAGTTGAGTCACTAGGGAATGTAAATGGCTTAAAATAAAATAAAAAATTACATTTAAATACAATTATTCTAAATCTTATTCCAAACTCTTTTGTTGCAAACTTCTCACAGTTTCATAAAACAATTCAAAATTGCTTTTTTTAATAAAAAAGCAATAGTTACTATATTAATAGTACTTAATATTAACAGTTATAGTTTGTATAATAGCTTTTCCTGCATTTTGAAGCAATGTTGACGATCACTATTAGCTGTTGTTTTAGTTCCTAAAATATCTGGCACACTTCACAGCTACCATTTTATAAAAAAAAAAAACTCATTTAATAATTCATGTCTAATCTTTAGCCAAATAATTTACATGATTTTATACATTGGCAGTTTACCAACATGCATTTTACCTGCCATGTGGAAAATTTACTTTGACATGCAAAAAAATGTTGTTAGGATGAAAAAAAATAATCACATGTTTTAAAAAGCAAAAAAAAAAAAACGATCCCATGACAAAAAGTGGCTGAACACAGCTTTCCTACTGACACATTACCACTGATAACACTCCTAATCATTAAAACAACAAACAAAACAACAACTGGCATGATTATGCCAATAATTAAAAATAGTAATTATATTAAGATTTCACAATAAAATATAAATAGTATTATTAATAATTTTTTAAGCACTAACAATAAAAGCATGAAAGAACAAGAGACACTAAATGGTAATCAGATCTAAGTCACTGATCTTTGGAGCAGCTCACACACTCAACTCCCCAAAGAGAGGTCAGAGGTCACATGTCTCAACAACTTACAAGCCTTACACAAACGCAAAGCACACTCCAGAGGTCAACAGGTCAACTCTCTTAACACCTACAGAGTTCTGAAAGGGATGCTTTCTGCTGCTTAGTATGTCACATCTCTCCAATCCTGACTAGCTCCAAAACTCCTTAAATACCAAAATATAAAGTCTCATGAAAGGACAAGGAAGGAAGTCCCTACATAATATTAACCTAGACATTGATTTGAGGATAAGTTGTGGGACAAGCAGCATTTCAATGACTGTCATGACGCTACATTGTGTGCACAAAATACGAGCTACGAGGTACAACAGTGGGGAACTGTATGTCCAGTGGGACTGTATGGTGACAATGGGTGGGTCTCCTTTAAAACCTGACGTGCGGGGGGGGAAGAAGCCCCAAACCTCCCAACCCCCTCCAGCTGAGCGCCAAGGCTGCACAGATGCAAACTCCCCCCTGACCGTGCGCTTGCCAAGACGAGCTTCCGAACCCACACCAGCTGGGAGCCCTCTGATGAGGCCAACACATCCATTTCCGTGGTAACCGTGCCCCTCTTTCCTGTCGTCGCCAGCATACACACACAAAAACACACACACAAACATACAAACACACACCAAATCTAACCCCACCCCCAACATCACATATCTGCCAGCAACAATATCACCACACAGGGGCAAAATGCAGCTAAACACTGCCACTCATCCACACAGGTGACTTAAACAATATAACAGTGAGTTTAAACACAATATCCATTTGAGAGATGGCTTCAGTAAAAAGTGTCACAAAAAAGGACAGAAATGAAACGCAAGAAAAAAATGCAGATTTGGTTTTAAAGGACAGGAGGGTTTGCCACCCGTAACTTAAGCTGTCCTTAAGCAACCAAATTAATTCAAAATAATATTCAAATATAGGCTGTCTGCTAACAACATTTCATAAATATGTACAAAAGTTTGTTTATGAACATCCTATTCCTAGGTTTTTTTGCACATTTATATATAAACCAGAAAGGAATACAGAATATTTTTCAAAATAATGCAGTCCATTTTCTAATAGTATTTGTACTAGTGGACAATCCACACTACAATGGTGAATTTAAAACAACATCATGGCTTCCCAATATCCATTTAAGTGATGTCTCCAGTAAAAAGTGTCAGACAAAAGGGGCAAAAACACTAAAACTAAATCTGGTTCACTGCAAAAAAGCTTAAGACAGGAAGCCAAACCCAAATATCAATTCTAAAGCATTTAAGTATTAGCTCAGCTTTTTTAACTATATTGACCGATCTACACTTAACAGGAAGACATGATGTAACTTTAGAACTGATAACGCCTCACAAAAGTCACTGCAAAACGCAAAGCATTAAAAAAAAGAAAAATTACAACCACAGTTACATATATCTAACACCTTATTTTCAAGTTTTTGTTGTACAGTTGGATGATGAAACAATGCATAAACTAAAAAATCCAATCCCAACTCCTAACCAATGAAAATTCCTTAACACCTTCAACAGTTTCATCTTCAGTGGGTAAGGTTTGCCTCTGCTAAAAACCTTTTTCAAAACAAAAGCGCCATGCAGAAACAAACTAACCAAAACAATCTTGCCATACTGTGTGAACTCTCAATGAGATCACATCAAAAACGCATGACTGACATCTGTTGGACCAGCCATGGGCTGAGCACAAACATGTTCCCTCACTCCCCCATGCACTAACACAAACACACACACACATAATGCTGTGTTACTCAAAGCTATTAGCTTACTCCACTTCTGGCGTATCTATCCTCAGGGTAATCCAGTGAAGGAGAGCCGCATGGCTGGGGAATAATACAGCATTGTTGTGGCAATGTGAGAGATAGGGAAGAGGAGACAAGACAGCATTTATCAAGAGGAGCTGGTAAACATATAATCTCAATAAACTGCCAAGGTCAGGCAAACCGCACCTGGCAGACATGAAGTGTTGAGGAATGGAATGGCATGAAACAGGAATTTAGATCCTGGAACAGGATCAGTAGGTGCTCCAGGTAACCTTGGGGGGCTTTGTGCTCCTAAAGTGGACACCCAGTACCACAAACACACACACACACACACTTGCTCTTTCATCAAGTGTCCTGATTTTAAAATGGTGGTTCGGCGGCTGCTTGTTGACGTTTTGTGAAGTGCCAGGGCCTCAGAATGTGCTACACAAAGCCGGTAGCGGGCGTGCTAACGCTAGAGCTCTGCCAAGAACAACAAGCCAAGTAAGCAGCTGTGCACTACTGGGACGGCTTGCCCAAGGAATCAAAGATTGCCGCTGAAGAAAGAAAAACAACATATCAAAGAGGTGGCCTGCTTTACTGCTGTTAGTCAGAGCATGAAAACAAAGAGATTGAATCGGTGGCCATGTGAGAGCCTAGTGTCCACGTGATGTTGAGAGATTGTTCAGGGTTAGTGTTAGCAGGACAACTGCCCAAATAATAATTTGAGGCTGTAAGAACATTTCCATTTACATTAAATAATCTAAAAAAAAAAACTGTTTTATTAGTTTCATTTATTAGACAATGTTACTGCTTGTAAGGTTATAAAAATGTTATTCAATAATTTTAATGCTGTAACTTTTTAATTATTTTCTAAATGATCAACAATTAAAGTATGTCGTTTTTGATATATAATATACAACTTTTTAAAGTTCTACTAATGTTACTGCAAGAATGTTTTTGATAACTTTTTGACAATGCTAGCATCATTTGTAAGTGCTTATGAGCCATGACCGGGAGATGCTGATAAAAAAAAAGACAAGATGAGTTAGCAGGCTAGCAGATGGGCACAAGTCCACTGAGATCTGAAAGAAACAAGTGAGCAAGAATTAAAAGTAAAAGGGATAATCTAAGGGACAGTCCAAAACACTTCCAGACAAACACCATTGCGCCTGGGCTAGAAGACCTCTGTTTTCCCAACTGAAAATGCCTTTACCAGTCAAGCCTGCTTGAGTGCAAGCTATGAGTTAATGTTACATTCCAGTTAGCCAGTGCTCCAGGAGGAATTTTAGATTCCAAATGCACATACGATATCCAGTCTTTTTCACTCCATTACAGTAAAGAGAGAAAGTGCTCTTAACCATTTCAGATGTTTCCTAAGGCACAGCACCTGGGGCTCCCCATCTAAGAATCACTCAAGATCAAATGCCTAATATTCTTTACTGTAGCTAAACCACCGCATTAACACCTAATGCTTCAGAATCACATTTCCGCTCTCACTTTACGCCATCAACCCTAACAAGCTGCATTATCTTTAAACCTCCAACCTTAAGAGAAATAAAAAGATGTTAAAAGAAGGGAAAAACATCATCGTTAAGTGGTGAATTTGGTCACTACCCAGGGAAAGAGTAAGAGATCTTTAATGGCTCACTGTTTGCCCATGTAAAGATGAGGAAAGTGATAGAAAGGCACGGGAGACGTGCAAGCGAGAGGGATGAACAAATCTCTATCTCTCGCCTTTGGTGAAACACACTCGAGCCAGCGGTTAACCTCCATCCCCTCAGGACGGATACTGGAGCACCAGGCCGCTTCCAATACCCTCTGAGAGGATGGAGATGGAGAAAGAAAAGATGATCCTGGGAAAGCATGAGGGCACCTACGTACCTGCAACCTTCCGTCTGATCATTGGCACTACCCTGTAGCCAAAGGCCCAGCTTCCTCTCATCTTTTATTACTGCAAAGACAAAAGTGAGCCCTGAACTTCCCTTCACCCTAAGCAATTACCAGCCCCTGGGGACAAGCCCCTGACCGCTCCAAGCCAACCTCACTCTTTTCATCTCTGCCCTGTACTCTTGCAATGCATCATAGTACTTCAGCTGTAACTATTACACCTGCTGTGGAAACTGCAGTACAGCGTCACTCCCTGTTTGATTTTAATCTGTGCCTACCCTGAAACAAATGCTCCAAAAGAACAGCTGTATGTACTGACATCATCACAAAGCATTCAGACCCATGACTATCTGATGTTTTAAACTGTTGTATATGAAGGAACATTGCCAGAAGTGGTGTACAGGAAACTATTTTCTTCTTCTAAAGACAGCTGAACAGAGAGAAGTAGCAACAGGAGTTCTTCTGACTGATGAATCACCAGTTAATTCCTGCCAGATATCCTGTATAAAGCCTCCAGTGAGTTGTGTTTCACAAAGCCAAAACAAATTCACAAAGGAAGACTGATCTAAAATCAGCACTTATTTTCTCAGTGTCTGCTGTGGTCTCCATCAGCCCATCTTCAGCTGAACCGTCTTCAGTCGCCGCCTCCCTACATGACAGATCGCTCAAACATCATCATCTGGTCGGCCTGCTGAAACGAGACTGGACAGGATAGGACGATTTCTTGGACACAGACAGGAATTGAAATGAAATCTGTGCATGACATGTTGATAATTCCATCATAAAAGGGCAGAATGTTGGAATTCGTTATGAAAAAGAAATACTACAAGGCTTTTCCGCCTAAAGGCGCCACTTAAGGCAAATTATCATTTACCTTTCGAGGGCTGCCAGATCATTAGGCAGGGACATTAAAATCAGCCACCGCAGCACCAGAGGGGGCCAAAGTGAACCAGTGCCCGGCACATAGCTGAGCATGCGTGAGTATGAACGTGTGTGTGTGTGTGTATTTATATGAGAGAGAGATAGAGTGCGAGTATGCCAGCATGCATTTGTGTATATGTGTGTGTGTGATGACATCAAAGCTTCCAGCAGTCAAGGGTTTGCCATGTGTCCAGAATCATTTGACATGAGCAGATGCATCATTAAAACCTTGCCACACGCGCCGTTTCCTGTGCCAGACACCACCGCCATTCTCACTCTCATCGTCATTAGTAGTTTTCTTTATTCTACTTCTCTTTCGTATCTCACATGCATTCCACAACCATGAGCAATCCCAACAAGGTGATAAATCTATACCTCTTTTCCCACCCTGGCCTTTGTCTGGAATTACAGGCCTTTGCACACTTTTCTGTCAGTCAGGATCACTTGGGAATGTAACTTATTTGCCAGTTTTTTTCCTTGTTTTATCTTCCCTTTTTCTTCTTCTCTAGCCAGACGGTGGCATTCCAAGCTCCTCTCATTAAATCAAACTGACCAGTCGGGGCGTGCGGTGAGGCCAGTGACCACCTTCTGATGTTTAGCCAGGGATATGTGAAGGGACAGACCTTACCTTCTTCTAAGGGGTCGGCATATGGCCCCAGCACAGATGCTTTTATTGCATCCCCTCTGCATATTCTTCCCTGCCCTGAATCATTCTATGTTTGGTCTTTCTCCACCTCCTGGCCAATGCCACTGTCAATCCTAAACTCCAGAAAAGTTCACATTCTTCTACACAAGACACAATCCCAGCTGTTTAAAGTACTACCACCAGACATTGCCGGTCACCACCTTTCTCTCCTAAGGAAGAGGATGTTGTGTCTTTGCGAGTCATGTCTCACCATTAAGCAAGATTTCCAGGTTTAAAATAACAACTACAACATTTCCGGGTGAAAGGACAAAGCAAACTGTCCATTGTGGAAAAAGGGGAAAAAAATGTCCATTGAGTGGTGATTTCTTAACAATGAAGTTAAAAAATATCTTTGGAGGTACACCTGAACAATGCAAAAGGAAGGGCTGGGGCTGATACCGCTGGGAAAAGAGGAGCTGGCGCACACATGAAAGCTTGGCTTTGACACCGCATTGTCTTTAAATTACCCAAACGGTAAACAAAACAAATAGGTGCTCTGTGAATGAGGCATGATATCTGCTTTTTTTCTTTCCCTATGATTCAAAACATGTATTTAATTGCATAGACAAATCTATCATGACCTGAGAAAACCCTGACAAATCACTTATTTTAACAGTATAAAAACCTCTTTTTTTTGCTAGGAGAGCATGACCACAAGTCACACACACAACGTTGATCTAGTCTGAATTTATCTCAAAAAACAATTTTTTTTTACTCTTCTTATAGAGCAGTTTACCATTAAATGATAATCATTTAAACATTTAAGAACCTGCCCATCTTGGTCATTAAGACCAAGCACCATCATGTTTATGTATCAATAAGGTCAGAAGCAGAGGCAGTTAGGAGAGCCGTTTCAAAGACAACCAGAGCCAGGAGACCTCTAACCAGCCTTCTCCAGCCATCAAGAGCTCGCTGCAGCTCCTCTCCTTTCTGTCTGCTTTACACAGAGATGAACTCCTGGGCGCAATTAAGAACTGCACTCTGAGGACTTCCGACGTTCAGCTATAAACTACGATGTGCCTCACGTTTCAAAGACAGCAGGTTTTTGCTAAGCACTGAGAGCGTGTCACACATCGTACTTTACATGAGTGCTGAGGCAAAGCAGAACAGTGCTGAATCGCACGTGCAATAAACAGCATATTTATGGACAAATATTTTCATCGTTTTGCCTCCGTCAATGCCACGGTTTCAAATTAATTATTGATTAATCACTTTCTTTTTAAGCAAAAATGCAGACTAGCAATATCAAAGCATAGAGCAAAAAAAGATTATAGCCCCAATTCGAGTCTGTTCCAATCATTCATAACTATTGTATCGACAAATTGCAACTTGCTAATCACTGAGCTCGAGAAATAAAAATGGTCAGCAGTTCCCCCTAGACACACTAAAGCTGAAATATATCAGTTGTCTTTAACAAGCAAATCTCACAGAGACAGAGTGAGGGGAAAATAAACCGTATATGTGTTTCTATCTGTCTGTATGCACACAGCCTAACAAAACCCCAGGGCTCAGCATCAGGACTCATGAAGGTACACGCATGGTTGCAGAGGACAATGTGGACCCCCGGTGTCACTCTGGTGTGGCCAAACCAGACCGAAAAGGTCAAGGTAAATTTTAGAGCATGCAAGGGGCTTTAAAATATTCACGGTCAGCTTTTTAGCACATGGCCACTCCAGACGTAATGAGATTGAAGTAGTAAATATTTGCTGATGGTCTGTACCAATCCCATGTGCTGAAGCTTATTTTGAATACAGAGAATGCTGGGGAGGCGAATGGAGGGGGCACCTGATAACTAATTAGTACATTTGCACAAATAATTAGAACGATTGATTGATTTTTCACAGGGAGGCGTGGGAGACATGTCAAATGAAGATGGTCTACGGTTAAGGGCAGTGGGGACTAGCGGTGATCCTTCTGAAACAATGATTTGCAGCACAAGACATGCAGATAAAAGGAAATGAAATAGGCAGATGACAATATAGACACTGGAAAGACAACTTCTCCCTAGAGGTAGACTTTGTAAAATGTTCTTGACAAAAAAAAACGGTCATCTTCAAATGACTCTACTTTCACTATAACTTGTAAAAAATATCTAGGGTAATTGTAAGGGTTTAAAGAGAGGATATAATTATAGCTTTGTACATCCAAAATGTCCATGAAATTCAGAGGTGTGGGCCTTTTTAAAATAAGCTTTAATTGTGGGGACAATATACTGGAAAAATTGGTATTATAAAATTGGCACCATTTGCCAAATATGGCAGCACATTTGTCAGTGTAAAAAAATATTTTTGTACTTCGTAATCAGCAGACACGTAAGTAAAACCATGTTGTCCGTAACATTAACAATGTTTCTTTTAATTGTAATGATTTAAAACCGTAAGGCTCTGGACCCTAACGTCCTGCTATTCCTGCTATTGAGTGTTGTTGGTGTGCCTTGAGCAAGGCACTTAAAATACAACTTGCTCCAAGGATATAACAATATGGCACACTTTCCTGTGTTCTTGTGGTAAATGGGAATAGGTTAAAAATTTTAAATTAAATATTCCACACAGCCCATTACCAAAAGTTGAGTCTTGTGGAATGCATATAAAGCCACAGGAATAAGTCCTATTCCTCTGCCCTGCTGCTGGCTGACACGCCAGTTTCTTAACATCAGTGTGAACACACACATTACACTGAGCAAATAGATATTCTCTCTCATTATCCTGTCTTTTAAAGTAAAGGAGAGGCAGGCTGTTTGTGGTGGCTGCACATAATTTCCCCCTCATACAGAATTCAAATACAGACAGTTAGGAAATGGGAAAGCAGGTACGGAAAAAGATGAGATCTACAGAGAGAGAGGGAAAGATCGAGAGGGAGACAGAAAGAGAGCGAGAGAGAATAAAAGAGGAAAAATGAGAGAAAATAATTAAAGAATAAATATCTCTATTTCTGGCAAGCTTTCAACAAGTTACTGTAACTGACAGTTTGAGGACCTCTGTGAAACTAACACATGCCTTGAAATTCTTTAACACTGTAATGCTAGTTAGCCTTTTTTTATGACTGTTGGAGGGCAGGACGGGTAAAGAGAGGTGAAAAGGACGTAACTGAAATAGAAACGTGAAATGGTTAGGAGGGGCTGATAAGAGCATAATCCCTCTTATGTCAGGAACAGACTGCAGAGAGACAAGATTAGGAGATACCTACCATACCGTTACAATTAGTCTCAGCCCTGACTTAGCGCTCACATTGAATGCCTCTCTAACAGGGTCAAGGAAAAATAATTTAAACGTCTATATTTGTGTACTGGCTAAAAGAGTAGAGCACAATTTGTATCTGTCTCTCTGTATTTTAGCAACATCTGGCAGTAGGAGATTTAGGTTAGACAAGTAATTAGTGCCATGTATTTGTCCTAAAGACAGGTGTATTTTCATTTAAAAATCACTTTATCACCGTGCTGGATAGCAGCCGACACACACACACACACACACACACCTTCTCACCTTGCAAGCTCTACAATGACAAGTTTGTGTGGGCTGATGTAGACTTGAAAGATAAACTACAAAGACCCCTAGTGTTCCTTAAAGTAAAGCACCGGAAGTTGCTGAATGCAGTATTTAAGTGAAGAAATTAAAATATTTTTTACCACCATATAGCTCAGCAGGCTCAAGATATTACAAAATAAGGTAAATCAAATAAAGGTAAAACTTTACAGCTTAGTTTCAATAAATCAATCTATTCACTCTCATACATCTATAATACAGTTTGAACACAATCTGCGGTATGGAGTTCAGAGCAGAAATTAAGGTATTTAGTAGGATTTATGAGGATATATTACTGATAATGTGTATTTTAAGCATATATGGTTCTCAAAGCCTTGAAAAGCAGACGTTGCAAGCACATTTTGCAATTCTCGTATTGCAAATGTTTACTCAACAAACATTTTAATTAACTGCCCTGCCCTTTTATATACCATTTCTGATTCTAATGTAATCTGTGAATTAACATATTGTATACTGACAGTAAATGGATTAAAAATTAAAAGTGACAGCCCCTTTCATTAAAACATCTTCCTCTTTTCTCGTCCTTAACAAGACCGCAATACAGCACCCCCCTCTCCTTCACTGACTAATCATGTTGTTTGTTTCCATCGTAACTTTTCCAGATTGAGTGCTGAAGTCTTTTAAAATGGAAATGTACTTCATCATGGTCATTTGACACTCGGTGCTAATAAATCAAGGCAAGTCCTCTTCTGCTGCGACTTAAAGTAAAACAAACAGCAGTGGGCTGTTCCTCTGTATTGGACCTAATGGAGGTCACATTTGCACACATCCATTTAACACACACGCACACATTCCTACAGAATTAAATAGTAAAAGACATGAAGAAAGAACAAAAGCTCTCTTTCTTGTACCATTTCTAAAATTGAAAGGGTGTTAAGTTCCAAGACGAATAAATAACGCTACAGTTTTTCCTGCCCAATTCCTGCATTTCACATTAATATTGGATGGACTGCAAAGATATTAGTCTAAATTTACTGAAACAACATACAAAGTATTTCAACATATACATAACACAATAACGAACATAAAGATTTAATATAAACTAAAATATTTTGTGACAAGACTGTGTTGGCAGCCCTGCAAAAATCTGCTATTTCATATATGATGAAAAGCATAATAATAAAAAAAACAATGAAGTCTATTGTAATTCAATTCATTCCCTTGAATGGAATTATGAGCACACAAAAAGAAAAATTCTAAATATTCTTTTCTGTATGGGTTCAATCAAAATATTCTGATCCTTGTTACTGAATCTGAATATGTATGAAGGTATCAAATATGCTGAATTTATTTTGAATATTTAATGAGATATAAAATATAAGTCTATTTCGGCAGCTAATAAAATCTGTTTTGTATAAATGTAACATAGATTGAAGGAAAGAAGGGGGAAAGGGCAAAAACAAGACAGACAGAGGGGAGAAAAAAAAAACATACAGAGTCAGAGGTTCATCAACATTCAATGACCGCCTAACACAACCATACTTCCCCACATCAAGAGCAGTCAAAATATCAGTGTGCATATCTAAACATCTTCACACTCTCTATCTCTCACCCTCTCTCGAACACTCTCTCACCCGCTTTGCCTGTGTCCAATCACACACAAGTCCCTCGCAATAAAACAAATTAACTGATTAGACATTTTAATTTCAGTTGTCTTTGACCTTGTAGAATATATTACTGCAGTCTACGTTGGCAGGGCGATAATATTGAAGTTTGTCATGAAAACATAAGTGCCTTATTTTCACCTTCTAAACACAAGAGTTGTGAACAGGTTGAAGATGTTACACACACACACGTGCCTAGATAGACACACACACTTTAAACATGCACAAACCTCCTTCTCTAATGTTAGTACACAGCATCCATTGCTTTTCACTCTGAAAACCCCCTCCGTCACCCCCCTTCTCCGCTCCGGGCAGGCGGCAGTGAAGGGGTTAAGCAGAGAATGCATTAACAAAAGAAAATTATAGCGTAAACAGTTCATAAAATCTCACAGCCCCCGATGTCGCGCTAGATCATTAAATTTCTGCAACAATTAGACCTTTTCTCACGGCGGCAAATTGGACCCGTTGCCATGGCAAATCTGAGCCCTTAAGTCATATATCTTTGATTGCGGAAAGGTCAGACGTAGACAGCCTAATAACTCAGGGGGCTGTTTGACAGATTTCATCCGAGCATGATCACATAACAGCACAAAACTATGTCGGCAGTTGTTAAAAGCAGGGAGGGGTCACGGAGAAGGTTGAGGTTATGGAATGTTTGAGCTTGACTGAGCACAGCCTGATAATGTGCCTGACTGCATTTAAATCCACAGAATCGCCGTGCGTCTGTGTGCGCACACCCGTGTTTCAACAGGGGCCGTGCGGCATTCATAGCTGTGATCGATGGACGGGTTTTATTCCTTTATAGTTTAAGGCAGCGTTGTTTTAAAGGTGTTTAAACGTGACTGAGACAGTCGGAGGAGAATTGCTGGCAAGCAATGACAGCCTGTTGAGAATACAATGATTTAGCATGATTTATTTAGATGATGTCGCACACCCCCGATCACACACGCATATGGTTGGGGAATTGTGCGGAGCAGCTTAGTCTAAGATGGCATCAAACTAAAATCTATGAGCTCGACTCACTAATGACCTTGACATGTAAACTTTGAGGGAACAATAAGCTCTCTTTACTCAGCTAACGGCATTTGAGTGTGATTTTAGGAGTAATCCTTAACCCTCCCCTGTAGGCTTTGCTGGCATTTCAGATGCCTTTCCCACAGGTGCCTGAAAAAGCAGTGACAACAGCACCATCTGCTGGACAGAAAGAGAAAATCTGTTACAGATACGCCGCTGTGTTGTGTCTTAAGCAGTAGACAAATATGTTGTGACCTCGTGTGATTAAGTTTGTGTGCGTGAGGCTAATTCTAGCTTGTCTTTGCGCATGACTGAAATATACTTTCCCTGTCCCCAAACCCAGATATCAGGGGCCCCTGGGAATATGTGACAATGAGAGTGTGCACTTGAGTGAGTTAATGTGAGGATGGCTCAGCTGGACAGCAGATGTCTACCTCTCAGTACCCTTCCATCTCTGTCTCCTAGCTTCCACCTCCCTCTCACTCTTTCCTCCACATCTCTCACCCTTTATCCTCTAGTTCTTAACTGGTAGATCATGATGTTAGCTATGCCAAGGTCATAGGTTTCATTGCCAAGGAAAACAATTACTAAAAGCCTATATATAGGAAAGACCAGGGCTAGACACCATTTTGGAAAGTTGCCACAAGGACTTAGTATAGCTTTAAGTCCAAATACACAAATGGGTGTTTTGAACAAAACTTCAAGCAGTATGCATCTAATTCAAAATGCTGTATGATTTCTATGCTTTAAACACATTTTTCCTAAATTTGTAGGAAAAACCCCATTGCCATACAATAAAGTTAGGGCCAACTACAAACTGTATGTTTCAACCAAGAAACTGTTCTTAAGTCAGAAATTTCAGTTTCACATGCATTTTAAATGTAAGAAATGTACACAATACGTAACAGTTACTTTTACATTTTGCTGTTAGGGCATTCTGTGACAATATCTATCAAGAGGGTAACTGTATGACTCAGAGATTGCTTTCTCACAGCACAGAAAACAGGTTGGAATTGCCAAAGGTCACAGACTCAATCCCTAATGCTAGCAGGTGCCCTTGAGCAAGGCACCTTCTCCCAGTTGTTACCTGGGTGCTGCAGTGCTGCCCACTGCTCTGGGTGGGTGTGTGTTCATGACTTGCAGTCTATGTTTACTCCTCAATGCTATTGGTTTAATGCAGGGTCCATTTCAAGTATGGGTTATCACACCTTGACAAATACTTCACTTTAAAAATAAAAACAAATATTAAATAAAAAAGGCACATCAATAGTAAAGAGTTAAAACATAAATGTAGATTTAATGGCCAAAATAAATTCTGCATGTGTATGTAATTTGCTTAAAATCTTTAATTTTAACAATTGAGTGTAAACTTAGCAAATCAGTCCAGTTGACAGCACTGTCCAGATCTTTTCTGAAACGCTTGTATAAAACATGATATTTCAAGGTCGTCTTCTTTAAGGAGATATAACACACAGGACACAAAAGTTTGCAATTGCTACCCATTTGAGATTCATTGCTGTCCTGGAAATAGAACTGAGACAAAAAAAGATTATAGGTATTTGCTTATGCTACAAACCCAAACTAAACTTAATTTCTAAACCTCTTATCATACAGATTTTTAATAATAAACATTGAAAATAATTAGTTCAAAAAAAAAATAAACACTATTGCCTGTCAGAGTTTTTAGCTAGCAGTTATTGTACGTGTTCTGACACACCAAGCTGTGACATTCATGCAGCCAACAGAACTTTGAGTCCAGCTCACATTTCCTAATCGTGTTTCCTCATGATTTTCCATCTTCTGCCCAATTTCATCTATAACAAAATTGGCAAAAAGGCCAAAAATAATTTTTGATAAACTGCATGGGTGGACTTACAATCACCTTTCTTTGAAACCAATTTTATAGGGAAAATCTCTTTTAGTCCTCGTAGGCCAGTCCAGATCACCTTTAAGCTTCCGTTCAAACAGTCAAAATTAAATGTTATTATACAAAGGTCACACATTAATTCCAGTTTCATAGTATTTCTATTCATGACAGGGAGGGTTTGCTGAATATCAGTGTCCTCGTAATCAGATATGGACTTCTCATTAAAAAACGAAAAGGCTAGTGGCTGCCACAAGATGCCACGGCTTTACTTTAAGACTACATCATGCTTTCCTCCAAAGGACATTTCTACCACAACACTGTCACTGCTGGCCTGTTCGGCGGGGATTTAAGACACTGATGTCAGCTTTGTGACAGCTGCTTTAAGTGTACAGCTGAGTTTTACAAGACAGGCCCTGTTGTCTGTCCTTAATTAAGGCTCTGATTCACAAAAGCATTCCACGCAAGCAAAAGCTGTTTTGCTGAGCAAAAGGAATATGAAATTATGTGAATGATTCAGGCATCTGACTAACCCCAATCACTGTTCTTTTTAATGACAATTTAATGATAATTGGATGTAAAAAATACAAGTACTGGCGGATTTGAGAAATCTTTCAAGTGAAATGCTCTGAAAGAAAGCTATATAATCCTAAAATGAAACTGGAACTACTAAGACCAACTGCCTCATGTTGGTGACATGTTCGCTAACTACAGACCAGAACTAGCCTCAAATGCTCCAAACGAGCTTAAGTTCCATTTATACCAAGTCACTTGAACTATCGCTCTGTGCGGTTACTATCCGAGTGAAGCATTGCTTACCTCAAGTTGGTACAGTATGAACAAAAGCCAGTGAACAGTCAGAACAGGGGAGTCATGGGTAGGGGGTTAATTAATACAAAGCATTTTAAAAAGAGAGCCCAACACATCGGCACTCGGAAGCAGCAGGGCTCCGTGATAAGCGGCTCATCAAACACACGAGTGGAGCTGTTTCTCAGCTGTTCTGCACCCAGATTAATAGCACCTCAGGTCAGGAGGCTCCCTGCTGTTTCCAAGCACCCCACTGTTCACTCCAGCCAGATCATTCACTGACGCACTACCACGGAGGATAATTGGGGCACGTAGCTGCGCTGAGCTCACCTGTCTGCTTGCAGGTGCAAAGGTGTCAGAACCTCTATGTAACGTGCAAGCTACTCAAACGGTGAAATCTAACACGTTTCCACTTACACGCCGTAGTGTGCAGCTGAAAGCAGCGGGAAGATCTTTTCAGAGGTAAAGGTAATCGAGACCCAACAGCAGGTTTAAATGGGGACTAGAGGGAGGGGTGCCATCTTCTTTCTGTCACATGTAGCACTGTAACCAGTAACAACCTGTAGCTTGTATGTGCCACCCACTGTCAGAATTTCCTCTGGGTCATTAGGCGAAAACCTTTCTATGACCTTCTCCTAGCCTTTCCTTGTCTGCACTCAAAAACAAGTTCTATTTAATATTAAAATGCCCATGATTTTACAGTTTCATTAATTTGCATGTTGTCTGGACAACAAAACTGTAAAAATTCGCTGATATTTTCCATGATCATGGAGTGAAAAGTCACACCATGTCTGATTCACTGCACTGCACTTGATAAAAGCCCAGTTAAGTGTGTCAAAATTCATAGTGGAGAGGATGTGAGAAGGAGAGGAACACTGGGAATACAAATGGAAGGAAGACTGGGATTAATTGTCCGAGAAGCGAAATGGCTGCGGTGTGGTCCTGTGCATTGAGGGCTGGGGGGGTCTCACTTGTTGTTGAGGTTGAGGTCAGGAGCGGGTCGATTCTAATGGTGTCACCCAGCACGCTCACAATTCCACACTCATTACACCATTCACAATTACTGCTACCTATTTCCCCGAGAGGGCTGGGCCAACCATTATCACGGCGACTCAAATGAAGTGGATAATTGTGTCTCTCTGCGGCACATCAGGAAATGGGGGAGAGAGAGAGAGAGAAGATGGAGACAGAGAGGCAGAGGAAGAAAGACAGATGGATCAGGAGTTGTGAGATATATGAACAGACAAAATGCTAGTTCAAACAGAAGGAAGCCATGTCACATTTACAGCCATGAAAAGTGTATCAAGCTACTGAAAGCTGTAATAACTTTACTTACAAAGAGCATTTCACCAACTCACAAGGGAAAGATGCTCTGAGTCAAGCTAGCTAATAATGCAACCCTCGCAATCAACTGATCTGTATGGGCGACTCTTTGCCACTAATGTTTAAGGAGTCAGAAAAGGGAATTCATTCATGGGAAATGACCAAAAATAGAGGCGTCTCTTGAATGCTATATTTATAAGAAAGGGAGAGCACAGATTTCAACCCCCAATTCGCAAACTGCAATCCTACACAGACTTGTCAAACCGCGTGCCATTACTATCCCTTGTCTTTGCGCGCTTGTCATGTAAGATATGTTCTCAAATGAAATATTTATTCTGCATAATAACTTTCAAAGGGGAATAAAGTATGGAATTAATTATTAATCATATGTATATTCAAAGCTGTTCTTTTTTGGGAGCGTTAGATATTCCCAGACAGTTTCAATCTGAGAGGGGCCCCGGTTACGTCTACAACTGCAAAAAAATATAAACTGAAAGACATCAAAGTGGGGAGAAAGGAGAAACATGCGAACAGGAGTTGTAAGCTTCTGCCCTTTGATTTAACTAGTTCACAGGTGTCAGAAGCGAGATGTTTTGCAACACAAATTACACGCCTCATTTGGTGGATACTAACTGTGCTTTGGTTCCGTGGAACAAAGTATATTTGCTGTGGAGGGGGAGTCAAGGTCGGGTCAACAGCAAACGTCATAAACTCCCATTAACAGGAGTGAGGAAATAAAGAAGGCCACTGATGAGAGGAAATGCGATCTGAAACGATAGATATCTCATTTACTGCATTCTGCCCCATTTTGACACAATTTGCTGCAAGCCAGTTAATATGCAAGTTATCCATCTGAGAGGGCGTGAGACAGACCATTTCAGTGTCAATTTACAGCAAAAAAAGCGAATGTAAGTACCCTCCATTCTTCAAAGCTCTTTAGTCTAATTCAATTGTACCTTTCAATACCTTATGATATGCAGGAAGTGCTTGGCTCACTATATCACATTATGGGGGGATAAAATAGTAAAACGGATTTTTTAAAGGAGGCAAGTATGCACAGAGATAAAAGCAGATAAAAAGTGAAGCTTACTTTTGCCTTGTCTGGGGGTTGAAAAGTGGGTATAAGTGCTTTAGATAGTGCTTAGCAGTAAATGCAGGGAATCCATCATCTAACTGCCTCAAATAGTAATGGGAGAAGTTATTCCTTATTGACTGTATTCGACTCGCCGCCTGACAGACTATTCATAACTTCTAAAAAGCAGCTCTGGACATGCAGGAGTTTGGGAGGTAAAGTGAAGCGACGCTGCCTTATCCTCGCATCTTGCAGAGAGATGTAGAAAAAAAGCTTTAAAAAATATGTTTTTATAAAATCTATCAGCTATATATTGCTGTGATTACCTGCATAAATTCAAACAATGCATTAAAAACTATTAACAAAATTAATCCATGTCCTTTTGTGTCCTCACCCATCTAACTTTGTTGAGCTGTAGAAAGTGGAGAAGAGCTTTTATAATTTTTTAGTCCATCACAATTAAAACATTTCACTAACAATTTCACTAACTCAAAAATATTCTTATGCACATTAATGCAAGAGCTTTAATTAACTTTGAAAGAACATTAGCCAACATTCTGAGATCGTTCCCTGTTATCTGGCTTGACCTACAGTATGTGTAAATCCTTCAATCCAAGCTTTAAGTAGTACCTGTGACTGTAGCCCCACTTCATGCAACATATCCCACCGTCCATACAAGATGCATTACTTGTATTTAAAAGCAGCTGGATGAACTGCTACAAAATGCAACAGAAAGGGCTTTACCTTGAACAGTTTTTAATTTGACTTGGCGTCTTAAAAACACAGCACAAGACTCAATGAACTGCATAAAAAGAAGGTGCAACTCATGCAAGGTTTGCATATGGCCAATGCAATAATGCAATGAACGGGAGCAGTCGTGCATAACGGCACTAATAAATCAGAGCATTTCTACAAACGGTTTGATCCATGATCTTCTAAAACGAAACATTTTGCATATTAGTCCAAGACAACAGAGGAATTCCACAGACCTGTGAGTACAATGTATTCATACTAAAGGGTACAAATGTAAATCTGCAGCCGACTTTAAATAATCCTTACCTAGGCTGTCAGAAGGCGTATTTCATAGCATTACCATTAACATCACATCACATCAGACAGGAGCTGAAGGACTAAAATCTAAAGATGCATGCTTGGACAACTTTAAATCGCATCTATAAATAACAGCTGTTAAGAAACCAGGTGGCCTACAGCAGATATGCATGAAGACTTGAACAGCATGAAGGAGGAACATTTAAAAGGAAGCTGTGCATTTTCACATGCAACCAACATTCCATCCCTCCAGCAATTAAGTCTTGTTTTATAAGAATTTGCATTGCAAAGAGATTTGTTTTTTACATGCAAAACTTATGCATCAGGCTTAAAGGTATTATATTGCTATATTTGCCAGAAACTGAATTTAATGAACGACAACCTGGGAGTTTCCCGTTTTGGACTTGAGATATGCCAAGACAGTCTCCAGCATCCAACTACATGTAGAGCAATATAAAAAAAGGACGTCTGGACCAAAACAATTATCAGTTTAAAACAAAACACACATATGGATGAATATAGATTCATCCGATACATATCACTCCAGTCTTTAAGATATGTATTGGTCAAGTGGTATAACTACTGCTTTAAGCACACAAGTACAAGCACAGTTTAATAATCCAGCCCAATTGCATATAAGTGTACGGATATCAGAATCGGGGGTACATCTGATTGCACTGTATTTTGTGATTTAACTGGCCAGAGAATGTTATTCCTGATTATTCCACCCCAATCTAATGACCAATTATCAGGGTTGTTAAACTGTGTTTGACACAGTTATTAATTTATGTTGTCATTAATTGCCCTTGAATCTATATCTACAATATGAACAAAACACAGTCAGTAGGCGCATTTGAAAGAGAAGTATATCATGCTTTGTGTGATAACAAACAGGACAATGCAGCTGTATAACGAGAGGCTGAACTCTCCATCTTGTGATCCTGGTTATTGGAGATGATGAGCCTTCATGTCGATGAAAATAGCAACTGCTGCCGCAACCCAATTACGAACAGAATCTTCTCCGTTTTGTTTTCTTTTTTCTACCTTGTGAACAGTAGGTCAGATGGGATCGACCGGGCGCCAGCGTTCAAAACAGACAGCTCGGCCCCTATTTGAGGATCAATAGCACTGGCTAATGTCTGATCTGTTTTTGTCCATATTCAAATACAACGTGCTGGGATTGTAGCACACATCATCTCCTCAAAGTCATGTACGATTAGGCACGCCTGAGAGACACAATGTGGAAGAAAGAAACAGAGAGACAGACAGAGAGAGAGACAGAGAGAAAGAAAAGGAAAATACATTCATTAACGAGTGCCTATCCATGGTTCTGTGTCTCTGATTCAATATTAAAGGCCTTAACCACATACATTTAAATGAGATCTGTACATATATTGCAATAAAAAGGTACAGAGAGGGTACTTTCAAATATGAAAAAAATTGAATAAGATGAAATGAAACACTGACTAAGAACACATTTTCTAGCTCAGTACATCATGATATGGCTCCAGGCACTACCTTTTGTCTCCATCTCCACACTGACTTAAACTGTGTATTGTAACACGACACCTCTGATTTCATGCAATATGGAGGATTACTGAATTGAATTGAACGCTCAGCGTTTTTGTTCACATTTCTAAATTAGGATTTTCTGTCTCCATAATGACACAGAGAAGTCTCTCTTTTTGCCAAATCAATGCCAGCTATTTATACGAACGGTAATCCTTCACCCCTCTCTGAACTGCCAACACAGCGACGGTTTAAAGTAATGACTAAAAAACAAAAAGACGCCAAATGAATGGAAATTGGCTTCTTTCTATTTTAAAATAAGATTTTACTCGGCATAGGAAGACTTGTACCAAAGTACAAGGGGTTGGAAATAAATATTCAATGCGGGCCTATACGTGTGGGGGGATAGCTGTCCTGCTTTTGTGAAAGTGAAATGGAAATGGCTTGTAAGGAGATGTTATGGTTATGCTAAAGATTCAAAAATCCTCCTTGCTTTTTGAGAGCGAGTCAGGCTGACAAGTAGGCTATCAGCCAAGAGATCATTAAGCTAAAGAGTTGAAGTGTCACCGCCAATGTGTGGGGGATGCCATGGCAACAAGGGTTCACCCTGCTTGAGAGACAAGATAAAAAACAATGCGAGGCAGCGTGCAGGGCCATGTAACGATCAGTCCTGATCGATGGTTCACTCTTTCTTTCTCACACTATGCTTCTGTTCTTCCATCTTAAGAGATGGGGGGGGAGAAAGGGCAGTATCACTTAGGCTTTGTGGCTGGTGGACCTCAGGGGGTCCTTAAACACAGAGGAAAAACTGTGAGGACAGGCACACTGTGAAAATGGTTGTCTGTGATTATATAAATAGGTGAGATATCGGTTCTCTTGAAATCGTTGACTGGCTGAAAACTTTCTGGGAGAATCCGTCTCACATTTATGCTGTTAAATTATCCAGAATGAACAAATCATGAGTCTTGGCAAAATGTGAAGACATCTGCAGGGCTTTTGTATCAGGACAACTGAGAGTCTCCCACTGTTCTGCCACATAAGCAGAAAGACCCACATCAGGCACAATCAGGCTCTCAGCGGCTGGTGGAAGCTACTTGACACGAGTGATAAGCACCTGCTAACCCGACACCCTCCTAAAGGTCTTTTTGGGAATGCTTGACGAACATTCACTTACTAGTAACACAGTCTGATCAATGCAAGAGATCTGTCAGGAAATCTTTAGTATTAGATCTGCCTCTTGAATGTGGATCAGACCCATTTGGTGGTGTAGGGTGCAACTGGGACTTAAGAATCTTTCTTTGCACATCTCTGAGTGTCAATACGGATTATGAGCACAGCTTTTATCTTTTCAACCACACAGTCTATTTACTCATTTAAATGGATGAATAAGTGTTTTCCCCCCTTCTTCAATAAATAAAAAAATAAAATGACTCTGAATGCATTCAAATCCTGCTCCAAATTCAAATTCTGCTCCCTTATGCATCCTTTGAGATCTAATCTGTCTTTTTAATCCACACAATTCACCGAGGGCAATTTTTTAAACATTCTTCTTTGAGACCTGAATGGATGAACATAGTCTAGCTATTGTTGTTAGCAAAGCACCTTTCTTCGCAACTTAACACCAACAATTCACTTGAGGATTGACTGCTTGGCAAATGACGGCGAGCGCATGCAAAGAAGCTGCAGTATTTAAGAAGTGTTTCAGTGAAACTCCTGAGTTTGCGACCTTGCTAAGTACGGCAAAATAATAAAGAACTTTATTTACTGGTATTTCAATGGCTACAAAAATAGGCCTTTATATCACGGTGCCATCAACATAAAAAGAGCCAATAAAACCTGTGAAGAAGCGCCACAACGATGAACAAATAAAAGCAAATTTTGACATTTCGCATTCAGCACATCTCTTTATAGGTCAGAGGCAACCCTGGCCGACCCTGCATTGTTTCTAAATGCCATTTTGTAAAAGAGGATCTCAGGAATTAATTAATGCATGGGTAGCTGCCACTGTCAAGAGGCCCGCATTAAAATCAATGATTAATAAATTCAAAACACACAACAAACTCAGAGGGGAGATGAAACTAGTATTGTGTTCCCCAGGAAGCGGCCCCAGTGCGGGTCCTCCCACAAGCGAGGCGGCCACTCAGATGCCTAATGGAAAGTCGCCGATGCCAGCTGTGTGCCTGTGAATAAAATCACTTTAATTAAAGGCATTACAATGAACTGAAAATACATGCAGCAGATTCGACAGGAAACGGCACTCATACTTGACACACACGCACACACCCGAAGCAGCATAATACCTAAAAGGAACACGGGTCCCAAATGATCTAAACACAAATAAATGTAAAAGCCCTGAACCTCTAACACCATCAAGCGCAACAATTACAGTAAAACACACGTAATTACATTACAGATCTTTCCCGATGTTCTTTACGATTCCAGCGGTCTTATTGTCAGGTAATCTGGGTGTAGGAGACTTAGCATTCCTATTAAATTTAGCCTAATTGCCATTCAGATCACTTATTTTCAGACTTTTCAATCCAGCCAAATCTTTTTACTTTAAATGCTGGGGAAATTGGTTAAAAAAAGCATACAGATGAACACTAAACCACAAATTGTTTATCCTCAAAATTGTGTGGCAAAAGAATTTCAATTGTCTGTATACTTTTGAAATATCATGCTGTCTAGCAAGCAAACAAAATAGCAAAATTACTGTCCACCCCCATATAACAGACGAAGGGTTCCTCTTAATCTGATATACAACAAAGATGAGCTCTGATTATATTCACCCTCCTCTCCTTGTTTTAAATAGACTGGGAGCAGTGCCCAGAGACAGCTGGGGTAAACCATGCCCAGCTGATGCAGGATCAGTGGAGTAGTTTTCCTGTTCAACCATAAGGGGGCAGCAAACACAAACTCCCTCTCATATGCAATTCATACACAAGCTAATGCAACACAAATGAAGTATAAAATAATGTATACCATCTTCTCCATACAATACACAGCTCGTGTCAAAATTACACAATATCAAAGAGATATTTAAAACAGACTTGTTCTCCAAACCGACATAAGCCTCATTTTTTTGTAATTTTCACAAATGACAAAATGAATCCGCAGAAAAGATGCACACTGAAAAAAAGCTTGATTAAAGTATGAAATACTGTAACGTAATGACTGCCTGCAACCTTAAGAGCAGTGTAAAAGTTGTGCACAGTTATCCTGTGGGTCAAACCTAAAGACCAACATCAATGAGCCACTGTGGGGAAAAAAAACTCTAATGTCCAGCACATGCCAGGAAAACAAAGAACTTACAAGCCTCGGTCCAGTTTCTCCTCTACGTCCATTTCTGTGGGTGACCAGCCCTTCACCCAAGTCCCATGCATGGAAAGCATTGCTCCATCACTGAGCCAATTCAACCACAGCAAGCAAGAAAATCAAAAACATACAACCTCTACATCTGTGCCTGAATCCCCTCCA
Source organism: Yasuhikotakia modesta (assembly GCA_036877545.1). NCBI lineage: Eukaryota > Metazoa > Chordata > Actinopteri > Cypriniformes > Botiidae > Yasuhikotakia > Yasuhikotakia modesta. The sequence continues at coordinate 36,668 of JBAJNP010000769.1, read as the reverse complement.
TCGGTGACAAATTTTCCACCTTAGTCCCATGCGTGGATAACCATTACTCCATCACTGAGCCACTGTGAAGGAAAATAAGTATAAGTATACTAGTACAAGTATACATAACTATACTAGACAAAAAAAAAAAAGCTTTTAATTTGACTAAGCGACTCATTGAATTTAAATGACTGGCAACTTTAACATGAGTGTTCCTGTATCTTAACTGGTAGAGCATTGCATTGTTAAAGGTTGCATGTTCAATTTCCACAGATCACGTGGACAAATTATATGACCTTGAATGCGGTGTAAGATGCTTTGAGTAAAAAGCATGACAATGTAAACATACTCTTTTAAATGTACCTAATCGTAAAAAAGCAAAGTGATCAAATACTACAAATCCATACATTAAATAACATTAATAAGAGAGCACACAAATACTTGTATGCGGACAACTGTCTACACAGACAGTTAAAAATAACAGAGAAATCCAAGCCTACGACTTTAAAATTCCTTTATATATGAAGCTCTGATAAGCTCAGATAACAAGAGCACATGAAAGCTTAAAAATGGGGTTAGTCCATAAAAACAACTCATGATGTACCAACAATGATGCTGAGGTACAACAATCCCAACGTAACACTAAGTAACTTTAAGTAAGACCCCATTAACAATCAACAAAAATTTGCAGTCCTTAAACACCATCCCATACTTTCTCGTGGATAACTAACAAAGTATTTAGAGAAAGAGGCTATGGCGACTCCATACAATATGCAAAAGCTCAATGAATTCTTCCAAAAGAATATTTTGTATATGTTTGCTTAAGACCCATAGTTTAAATTATTAAAAGCAGCAAGTACATTTATTTCAATGTAGTAATCAATCAGATCAACATCAGAGCCTGTCAACTCATCCTTTAAAAACAGTAGGAGGTTCTTAATGAAATGTCTGAGAATGTAAAAATGTTTTAAAAATGACATTCTTGAATAACATTCTTCCAAATATACTTATCCGAATAACTTGAATGTGAAATGATTCACATTCACTGTTTAAATCTATTCATTTTGAGTAACTAAGACAAAGTAATTAAGTTTTACCAACATAAATCAATCCATTATGCAATTCTAACATGTTAACTTGACACAATTAACTTTTGTGTAACCCAGTAACTGTAAAGTTCAGGTGTGGTCAGGACCAGACCCTTAACAAAACCAGAGCCCTACGACAAGACCTAGAAACTTCAAGACCATCTTTCCAACAAACACCTGTTGGCCCAAGTTACATACAATGGATAGACATACCCAAAAATCCAACAGTAATAATCTTGATGATGTAAACATACATTATACATGACATAATACGCATCATTATAAACACAATTTCCATCATATTACAATAATTTGTGTCAAGTCGCGACAAATGAGAAAGATTATTTACCTGTACTTAAACGCGTTCAAATGCTATAAACTTGTAAGCAAATGACATCACCAAACAGCGTCTCCTGGAGTTATAATCCAAATGTGTTCATATCTGCTAACTATTTAATGAAATCTCGTAGGATTACTTATATTATTTATTACAAACCCGCGACGGAAAATAGCGGCAAATCTGAAAATAGCGTTACGAGCAGGTGTTTAGCTCCGCCTACCATCCGAGCGCGTACCTGGCTTTTATCTCTTAAGGTGTACACAGATTATTTAATACTTTTACGCAACAGCTGCATCAATTTTGCATTATTACAAATGGGCCTCTTATCGTGACAAAAATCGTCGCTAGTTGTGCTGCTATGTATTAGCGCTGTTTGTCGTTTTATTTGTCGAAACGTTTATCCGTTTGTTGGGGGGTTTGAAATAAATGAAGCGATTTCATTGGCTGATAAACTTAATATTATCCTCCTACATGATTCGTTTAGGGCGGGGCGTGAAATAAATTAAACTAGTTGATTGGCTGATAAGTCAGCCCATATTCGATTTGGCCAATCCTTCGTTAGTAGTTATTTGCATGCTGGGGTTGAAAGTTATGAAGTCAAACAAACGGACATACAATTGTTTGTGATAATATGTTAAAGGTAAATACAATTGAACATTTATAACTATTCCGTAACAACATTTTGGGACCAAAACCAAAACGCCTCGCGTGCTTTGAGGCATGTTGCTCAGCTGTCTTCCCTCTAGGCTTCGCTTAACAAGTCACGTGTGTAAACAAAGTTGCTGCCACGTGGTTATGCTGAAAGCTTCCGTATCAGTTTGACAGCTCAGACAAAACTGTTTATGTCAAGCGCTGATGCAACGTTAAATGATCTATATGTCTGTAATAAGATATTATGTATTTTTTGTATTAAAGATAACTGTTAGTTAAACGCAAATAAAATCAAGAATGACATAAAAATGTATATTACATTAAATACAGCTTAAGTCACTGTCTGTCAAATTGCTCTTCCCCAGAACAGGATTGCATTTGCTTTACACAATAATCAAACATTATTTGTTCATAATAGTCACAAATGCTAACTGAGCTGTAATTTTGTCATAACTTTAAATTAAAAATGCATTGTGAAAATTAATAAATAAACACTGTAAAAGTTCTTCATTCTTATTTCGTGTTAGCTATTGTTAACCTGCTATATACAGAATATATAGAAATCGAAATTCTACTAGATTTTGTCCATCTTTGAAGGCAGTAACGTCACATTTTAAGTTTGGGTCCTATTTAAAAATTCTTCTAAATTCATAAAAATGTAAAACAACATCCGCCGTATAGTTCTACTAACTCAGTGTTCTACCTCACAAGCTTTAACCAGAACTTTTGAATTAAATATCATGTCATAGTAGGCTGTGGCTTCATGAAAATTAGTGACAGACAGGGACCATACAGCTCTGACTAGGTGTGACTTTTGGCGGTGATGACTGGGAGATCATCCAATGGGCACCTGCTGCTGCTGCCACCAGCGTCTGTACAGACAGAACAAAAGGGGCCATTGAGCACATAACAGCTGTTGCGCTGTTGCCTGCCTAAGGGCCCCCCAGCCCCCAGAGTCTGTCTGCTGGGAGAAGCACCCTCCTCTTATTGCTGACCTCCAAACAGCTCTTTTAAGAGAGTGCATGGTAGCCATCCTGCTGCCACATTGTTAAATACAGAACAGTGATGTGAGCTCCATTATTGTGTCAACCAAATAAGGTTAAGAGTTTAGCATGAGAGATACAAAGCTGCAAGGACCTGATCAGAAATCAGCAGATTAAGACACATCATCTAACCCTCTCCAAAACCCTTTTTGTTACCAACTGCTTATTTGGCCACGTGGAGGTTTTTATAATCGTCCTGGTGCAATATGTATAATATATATTATCTTTTCCTGTTAGACATGAAACAAAGCAAAAAATCTCATTTTGGAGTTTGTTATTTTAAATAGTGAAATACAAAAGCCAAATCCAAAATTGCCTTAAGCGGATTCCAGTCACCAGCATAGCACCCAAACATTGCCAGACCAAAGCAGCAGAGTGTTTGTCAGTGTGCCGTATAATGAATTACCCTTGTCTCAGCAGCATCTGTTGAGGAGCTCACAAACCTCAAGTCCAGCTTTCTGATTTTGACAGACAAAGCATCACACTGACATCTAGTGGATCATGTCCTAGGTCTCGCAGTAACACTTGCTCTCAGACGGCAAGCAGAGGGCACTGTGTATGTAGATGTATTAGTGAGACAGCCATTACAGACTATATTCACCATTTTGTGACGTTTCATAGATCTTACAGATCATGCTGCACTTCTGTATTGTACCTGATTATTTTGGAACAGACACAGATTCATACTTGTAAAAGCATGTAATTGTGATCTGCATCGACCGCTTCTAAAAATCAGGTCAACTTAATAAATGGCTTTAATTAGGTTAATGATTTGGGCTGCTATGGAGCATGCAAGTCTAATTGCACTCATTGAAGTTTGTTTTGACATTAATGTACACCACTTCTAATGTCAAACAAAAAAAAAACACAAAGTTGTCAATTGTATGCAAATTGTCCCATTAATGACACATTTCCATCTTTAATAATTTGCACTCCAAACAACAAACTGGTAAACTTAAAACTGTCAGAGACAGTTGATTTATTAGACATATGATATAGAGAAACATAGCAGCATCATGTTTAAAAACAAACTGATAAAAATTGAATTATCAAATTTGGTTAAAACACACACACACACTCAAGTGGCAACCAGAAGAAAATCTTAAATATAAAAATCTGAATTCTAGCTTCTGAAGCTGGTGATTTCTCTGGTCCTTCTGGCAGTGGAGACTTCAGTCCCCATGACAACCTGTCAGGATTTTGCTGGTCCAAACGGCAACCTGAGCCACAGAAACCCATGCCCATATTTGTGAGGGGATCTCAGTGGTCATCTTTCCATCTGCTCCAGTCCCACCCTCTTTTAGCAGCAATTAGAGCCAATAACAGCTCCATAATTTTGGCAGGTAGTCTACATTTGTAAAATCAACAAAAATAAAAACTCAAACCTTTGGACCATTAAAAACAAAGTATGTCTTTCAAGGATCACTCAAGATCTTTTTGACTTTGAATCTTATGTCAATCCTGTGACTTTTGTCCTATAATGCCATTGTTTTGTTGCATTTCATTTAATAAAAAAAAAAATTATCCAAGCCATCGCCTATTCCATACATAAAGCAAGTCAGGAGACTGTGCTCTCTGGTTTCTCACTGCTGGGTGGTGGAGTGAGAACTCCAGATGGAACTGGAGACCTCTGACTGCTCTCAATGTCTGTGAGCTGATAGGAATGCACTCTTCCCTGTAAAAAAGAAACAAGAGAATGTCAGGCTAAATGCTATACTAATGATTAGCTGCACTTTGGTATATGCAAGATTATGTAATGTGCCTAAATACTTATCTTCTGCTCAGTGTTAGACATTTAGATTCCAAGTCATTAACCTGAGACTACTTAATCTTTGATATGTTCTGTAAATTGAGAAACAGTCTTAAACTAACCAGCCATTCCAAATACGGCACATGGGTTTGGATGTTGTGCATGTCATCTGTTGCTACTCCTTTGAATGTCTTGAGAGCTGAGCTTCCCACTTCACGGATTGACATGGCGAAAGGGACCATCCATCTTACACACTCCTCCAAATCACACCACTTTAGCCCTAAAAACCCCCCACAAAAACATTATTTTATTAATTGCTTAAATTATTTATTACTAATTTCAGTGCAACCATTTTATTTTAATTTACCCATTTATTTTAATTATTTACCATTAATCCACATAAGTTATATCTAAAGTGATTTAATATGTGAAGTTGAAATAAATGTACATGAATCAGAATTTGTCCAAAAAAAAAAAAATCTATGCAAAATCAGTATATACATTATCTCCACTCTTTGCATACATTAAAGTAACTAGTTAAAGAAAGTTAATGTGATCAATTTCACACATTTGCTACTCTGATTAGTGCCTAAAACAGTGCAAAACTTTAAACGTTTTACTAGGTTTCATTTTAAATGTCACTAACTGAAAATGTTTTTTTTAAATTGATCTACAGGTTTAAACTAGGCTTGGAATATACACACCCTACTAGGAACTGCAACTTCAAGGAACTCCAAAGAAAAAGAAACTTGTTAAATCAACCATACCTGAGACTTTCATTACTAGTTCCAAAGAAGAGAAGTGGAAGAGCGCAGAAGCTGCAAGAAGGCTATAGGAGAACTCCAGACCTCCTACATCCAGTATACACAGATCCAGAAGCTTCACAAGAAAAAAAACTTTGCACTTAGTCTTAGATATAGTAAAAAAAACAAGGTCAATGGTTGTGGATGTTACACTTGCACACAACTAACGTTACTGGAACTATACCATGGTGTAAATGGTAAATAAATGGTGTAGCCTTACCTCAGCAATCTGCACAAACATATTCTGTGGGTACTGGGCCATGAGAACTTCAGCATACTCCTTCAAATAGGCCATCTGCATGTAGATGTTGAGCCAAGCCACTGGGGTTAAAGGGCTCAAACTCCAATTCAACTCCTTTGGATAAATAAATCAAGTACAGATTAATAAAAAAAAAAAAACAATACACCATTTAGCCAACCAGGCTTCAGGCTTTGGGAAGCATCTTCAAGACAGTGAAGTGATATAAACTACCTTCATGATGATAATCTCCATCTTGAGAATGTCATCCTCTGTGCAAGCTCCATCAGTAACGTAAGCAAACTGGTACACCTTGGGAGGGTAAATTTCCTTTGGAAACATCACAAAAGGACCAATTACTTTTCATGTTTAACTCTTCTGGAGACATACGCTACACATTTCCTTTGAAACAATGTTCTGATGCACCGATATAGTATTAAAAGTTCAGGCTGAAGTTCTCGGGCATTTGAAAAAAACAATTACCTCCATTTTGGCAGCAATAAAAAGGCAGGAGATGCCAATGAGCTGTAGTGTCGACTTAAGAACATTCTCTTGTGTGGCCATGAACCGATCAAAGTAATCCTGACCCAAGTAAAAGGTTTCTCTGTGTAATTTGTAGACCTCACAAACCTGAAAGACAGCAAATGAGTTTCAAAGACCACTATGACAGTATTTTAGCTTATGGAGGGGAAAGCCTCCTCAACAAACACACACACACACACACACACACACACATTTCAAAAACAATTAGTTTTAGACTCAACTTCAGCTGATAAAAGACCAAACATTCATCATGCCAATTGTAATTATAAATAAACGTGTTAGAAATCAATGTCCTCCAGAAACTGGGGAACAGCCCTTGTGAACTTTTAAGGTTTAGACAAGAATTAAAGGAACATGCAGCAAACCCCACCCCTCTTAATGAAATAAGATTTAAATGTGTGAACTGTTAAACAAGGTTTACAAACCTCCATTAGCCAATCCAACAGAATTGCCCTCATTTTGGGTTGGAGATTTGGGTGTCTCTCCATGACATGTGTATCTCGCAGGTAGATTTGGTCCTTTCTAAGTAGGTTGTTCCACACATCATGTTTGCTTGCCCAGCTACGGAATACATATATATATATAGAAATAGTTACCTCCACTTATGCAGTAACCCAAACGTTGGGCTAACATTTCACCTCTAAATTCATCCGAACATTAGGCAGGTATTAAGACATTCACCCCTAAAGCAAGTCATTATCAAGAAATAAAAGATGTCTTGCAAGACAAGCATCAAACATTGTTCAAACATTTAATTGTGAATCTACAGTTTGAAAGTCTGAACTAACTCACCAGAGGGAAGGAAGAGGGGTAGAGCGAGTGGGGGTGATGAAAATGTTTTCAGAGGTGTACTGTGTGAATCCCACGCTGCCAACAGCAACCGGTTCCTCGACTTCATCAGGTGTGGGGATTCGCCTGCATGGGCTTGTGTAACCTGTGTCAGGATTCCAGCAGGCCTGAGCAAGAGTACAAGAGGAGAGAAGGAAGGACACAAAAGGTAAGCTCTCTAACGGATATAAACAAATGTATCAGCCCGCCCTCTGCAGCTGGGACAGGTTTCAAACAAAGCCATTTTGAAAAAGAAATGCCATGATCCAGACTCGCTAGGCAAAATCAAACAATGCCATTAACCTAAAACACTTACAGCATACCCACACAGTGTTGACACAGACAAAAACAAATGTAACCATCAAGTTTAACTTCTGTTTAAATCCGTTTGATACAGACACAAACAGAATTAAACATTATATTTGAACCCATATGTTTGAATATGGGTCACTGTGTACAAAAGAACAAAGGGTAAATGACATCACATGGAAGAACTAGTTTAGCGTTGCTGATACACAATGTCTAGTAAAGCCTATGGATACCATGTTAGCCATCATCTATACCTGGGATGCACATGGTTTCTTTCTGGTCATCTCGGTCACCTCTTCATCTGGATCTTGTAAATACTGTGAATTCACAAAGAAATCAATTACACTTTAGGCTTCCATTAACTTCTCATTTATAGTTTATTAAAGATGAGCAAAAATTGTTTCTTACAATAGCCACGTCTGCTTTCCTCTTCCTGGGGCGCACTGAAATAGCTTTAGGAGCTTCATCTGTGGTGACAATCTGCTCTGTTTGTATCCTGCATGGAAAATAATATTGTTACATTTCCAAATTGGGCTAAAACTCTGTGCAAGTCACTAACTGGCCAGCTCACGGCAGCAACTTTTCCATGCATGCTGATTGTCAAAAGTCACTTTGAATGACACGAAATCGAAACTCACACTTCCTTGCTTGGCATGATATCCACGCGCGTGTCTCTTTTGAGTGGAGAGAGCCTAAAAACACAAGTGTTATGTTAATAAAATGTCTGATTTGTGGCGTTTAATCCCAACCCCCCTCATGAAAGTCTTCACAAAGCGTTGGGCGCGGGGAAGTAGAACTGGGAACAATGTTCAAGATCTCCAAACTACACGAAAAACTCAACATTTAACTTCGAAACCACGGTTACATGCGCTACACAGTCTATATTTTAAGTACAATGCCAGAAAACGACAACATTTCTTTTACTTTATTAAAATAATACGTTTTCATTGCTCTACCCAAGGAGTCAGAAAATGGCCGAGCCAATCACTACTCCTTATTTCATTGACCCGCTCTCGCACGAGAAACAAAAGCTTTGGCAATACTGTTGCAAATATATTCATTTATACGTTTTAATACAGATTGCAAGTATAATTGTATTTTAACAGCTGTTTTAAAATGACCATACGGCTCTGCAATGCACTTACCTTAATATGATGCTCTCTGAGTTTTACTTCTCTCCACTGATATCAGACGCAGAAGCTAGTATGGTGTTATATAAAGCATTATTTAGTGAAAGCTGTCCAGCGATCCGTACGTAAGCAGCATATGGCTGTGATGGGTTCCGCAGTTCACCCGCTCTGCGCTGGCGCCAGTAATTTTGCGCCTTGTCTTATAAACCGCCTGCAGTGACTAAAAGGGGCCGTCAACGCGGGTCATTTAAAAAACAGCTTTTATGTAACATCAGCAAACAACGACAATCGATGCCACTTTGCGATTAGCGCCGCGGATATGCGGCAAGTCTACAAATCTGACGCGGGATACATGAAACAGTTACTCTTTAACAAAACAAAGTTTATAAATATGAACTTTTTGCCGGCAAAAGGAGGTGTGTGTCGATGACGTCACTTGAGAGGCGGTACCGAGCGTCAGGAAGTGTGTTGAGCACATGGCTAGCAGTCTCAAGAAGTAAACAATCAGAGTGATCGCGTCAAATTATTGGATTTTATCAGGATATTTTGTTGGTAATATTTTAAGTGTGATGTCTTAGTTATGCTTGTTTGACCGTTTGAGATGTCATGTGTTGGAAGTGTTGATGTAACGCGTTATTCTGTGACAGTTGTTATAGGGTTACGCAGGCAAAGCGCTTTCATTAACATCACTGGCGCCTTCTTAAAAGTACATTGTTTTCTAAAGCACACAGTCGCTTTCAAAATGTGTTAACATGTTAACATTCGGGATTTAATGCATAATGTTTGTTTGTTCTCATTGTTTGATATTGGCTGTGTCAGTACACAACCTTTGACCAGTCACGTGACCCTCAACCCGCTCTCAGCTTGGGTGTTGTAGGTCAAATGTAGGAAATGACATTTTTAAAACTTTTCGGGCGCTTAAAAGCTAATGTTATTGGCATGATTCACGTTCATGCACTACCTGGTAAGGTTTTCGTTTCACTGGGGTTTGTGTTAAAAAGGACAGTGGCTAAAAATGTAATATTTTGCAGGGACCCCCTTGAACAGAGCAACTGTCTCGGAGATCACAGAGCAGGCATGTCGAGAGGCGGAGATATACCACCAAAATGGGCTTGTATGTGGTTAATATAAGTAAAATGTACATATCGTACATAATCAGATAGTGTTTTCACTTTTAAGGAATATATAAGTTTATGATGTCAAGTTTCGATTTTACATTTTTATTGTTTTAACTGCCAACTTTTCCTGAACGGGTACCTGCAAGTGTCAATTGCGAGATTTCATTTAGAAAATTATAAAGCTATGGGACTATGGACAATTACTTAAAATAACTTTTTCATTTTTTCTATTTATTTATTTATGTCAAATATGTTTCTATCAGTGTATATATGTGATTTATAATTTTATACCCTCTCTGGCAGGATGGAGTGATCATTGAAAACATGCATGATATCCCATACACTCTTGAGGTGGGTCCAGAGGTGTGTGCATCCATGACTGCTGTGTGTGCTGCAGTTAGAGGCCTTTATCCATCCTGGCCGCTTGGGGTACAGATTCTTTCTGCTGCCAACCAATCGGCGCTGGCGGTTGCCCTGGCCTCAGGTGTGTGTGCGTGACTGCATAAGCCACCACAAATGCCTGACTCATGTCAAACGGTTTCTCTAATTAACATCACATGATATTGTATGAATATTAACTTGAAACTCTTCTTCCAAGAGCTGGATTTCATCCGTGCAGAGGGCTTCGTGTTTTCACATGTTGCAGATGAAGGTCTGTTAAATGCCTGCGCTGGTGAGCTGCTGCGCTACCGTAGACGTATTGGGGCAGAGCACATTCAGATCTTTACAGACATTAAGAAAAAGCACAGGTATGATAACATCCATGACCGTGCTTTAAACAGGAAGGTACGCAAATGAATTTGTGCATCATAAATGTAGTGTTAAAACAGTGGTGGATTATGTTTTATTGTGAGGGAAGTAATTTGATGTCACAATATATTAATGATTGTCATTTCAGTGCTCATGCTGTCACTTCAGATGTGAGTATAGCTGAGACAGCCAAAGCAGCTGAGTTCTTTCTCTCTGATGGAGTCATTGTCACAGGAAATGCCACTGGAGCGCGAGCTGATCCAGAGGAATTAAATGGTGAGTCTGGCAACCCAACATTATAATGTACTTAAATAGGTGCTTTTAGGTGCTGTGCATAGGTTTTAATGCTGAAATATGGACCTTGGGGTTGCTAACACCATGCTGTCATATTATGCTCTTAGTATCTGTAGGAACATTTTGGGGCAGGTCTACCTGTTTCTCCAAACAATGGCAGACGTTAGGTCTGTTTGGAAAAATATGTTTGGAAACAGTTAATAATTAGAAATCTGTTAATAGTGACAGACATTACACAATGCAACTCTACACAGAAGCATGCAACTCTAATTCACTATTCTATACACTTTTTTATACTGCAATATGCATCCGTCTTTGATTTATTAGGCCCCACTGTGATTGATTCCCTAAATTAGATCAGAAACCTAGTATGCAATGCATGTTTGAATTACTCAACTCAGAACTGCTACAGTACAAACAAACCTATCTCATATGTCATCCTGACATTTATCTGCGGCAACTAACATCTCACAAAATGAAACCAAATCACACTAGCCCATTGCTAAATGGAAAGCAACTGATATAAACATCATTTGTCAGGTATTTTTTAGTCACCGGTTTATCATACAGAAAACAAAGGAAATTAATAGTAGCCTTCCAATGCTGAAGTAATTTTGGACGCTTTAGGTCAATAGTCTCTTTCTCTCACTTGGGGGGGATATTTTTCTCTCTGCCTTATTTGATAAATGCACTACAACACAGGTACAGTGTCACACAAGCACATACACTTTTCCAAGAATTCCATGTAGCCACCAAGCTGTCATTAACCTTTTGTTTCTCTGTGTTCCTTTACACCCTTGCATTGACCTATGTTTGTTTAGTTATATATTTGTGCAGAAATCATTACTGTTTAAATGTTTTTTGAAAGGTACACTGCCTTTCTCCTTGTCATCACCTTTCACTCTTTAGGCCTGTACACCACCCTGCATTCAGAGGTAATCTGCATCCAATATATAATGGAGTCCAACGGCCTGGTGTGTAACCGCATACACATTAAACCCTTGTGTACTTTGGGTTTAAGGCCTTAGAGAGGCTAATCTCCTTGGGGAGGAAAGGATGCCATACAGTCCCCTGGCCTGGTGACTGCTCCATGTGGGCAGACAGCCTGCTTCCTGCCCTGCCTCACAACCAATGGCCTTGTATGGGCTAATATAGACAACAGCACTGCTAGCTATTTTAAATCCCACTTCCAGATGGCTGGTGATCATTGAGGGCTGTAAACATAGGCATGAAAACCAGGCCCAGCCTAGCCTGCCACTGCCCTGCTGCCTACTTTGGACTTTTGCCTATTGCTTCCTTAGTTCTGATCCATTGGGCTGGGGAATCTGTCAGATGGAGGATGGTTCACAGTCTGCCAATTCTCATTACAATGAAGGAGAAACATGTTTTTGTGTTTTTATGCGTGCATGTAGCAAAATTATGTTCTTACACACAGTTTTTATGAGCACGATATTGTTTTCTTTATGAATGTGAACCTATTATGTAACAAAGCGAGCCCAATGTTTTTCTGTTTGCAAATTATTATCACCTAAAATAAACACATGCATCATTTTCTTTTCTCTTATGCAGAAGTTACCCAGTCAGTACGTATCCCCATTCTCATTGGTTCTGGAGTAACACAAAGCAATGTGGAGCGCTACCTTCAAGCAGGTGCTATGATCATTGGTTCCCATTTCAAGAAAGACGGCTATTGGGCGAATGATGTGGATGTAGACAGAGTGCAGCGGTTCATGGAGAAGATACACAAGCTTCGAGAGTGACTGAAGACAAAGCGGTTAAGACAAAAGATACTTCATCTGATTGTGGTGTAACAGAGAACCTTAAGTTCAGATATAATAAATAGCACCAAATGTGAAATAAAATTATTTTTCATTTTTTAAAAGATTTTTACAAATATATCCTTGAAGATAGAAAATAAAAAAACCAAAATGTATTTATGTTTACAAAGTCAAATGATAACAAAGATTATATGAATTGTGACAATGATATTTCATGCCTTTGGTGATTCCAACATATGGCTTTGTCATGTCAGTAACATTAAGATATATTTTCACCTTACTTGTTGATGTAAAAATTACATTGTATTACATACTTGTACAGTACTTTTAAGCTTAAACACTGGATTCATTTCAAGCATTGTCTTCTGTCACTTAAACAACATTCATGTAACAGTCATAGCTAAGCAAAAGCAGAATCACACAAATACAGCCCTTTAAAATACTGAAGCACCCATTAATATACTTTAAAATACTAAAGAACTCCACACTAATGCTTTAAGGTCATGTTTCGAATCATCCGACTGAAAATTTTCAGCACCTGGTTTTGTGACTTATCTCAGTGTTAGATCACCAGTGAGACTTTCACCTCACTGCATTCCATAAAACTCATGAAGGAATGGTTTCATGATGCAAACATACTCCCCTTAAAGATAAAATCAGCAATTCACATAGCAAAAGCCTATGCTCCTTTTTTTAACCTAAAATAAAGATCAGTAGTTGTACAGGCGTTGAGTGGGTTGTTTAAAGTGGCCATAGCGCCGAAAAGATGAGAAGCGTGTTTTTGCAAGGTTCTGCCCTTTGAGGGCGCCACGGGTCAGCTTTCTCTGCTCGTTATAAGCTCTGGCCCGCTGCACTGAGAGCCGAATGGTGCTGCAGGGGCTGCCCCATGCAGCTAGCCGCCAAGAAACATGACGTCTGATTGGCACAGGCCTGAAACAGAAAATAGACAGGCCAACAAAAGTACAGTTAAAACATGAACATGTAGATTGTAGATTTAAGTGAAATCATTGGACTTGTTTTGCTGCAGTTATTCGGGCACGACTGTCATGCGCATGCCTGAAACCATAACTCTTCCTTGTAAAGAATGTAACCCTTACCACGTACAACTACTCTTCTTAGTATTTTCAACTAATAAAGTTGCACAGTTATGTAACATGAGACTTCAGACGCACCTAGATATGTCTTGCGCTTCTACTGAACCAAGGTTTTCCTCATCAGGTTTCATCTGGTACACAGACATGCTTGGATGCTCAATCAGCAGGTTCTCAAGATTGTCTGTCTCAGAAGAGCCATGCGACGCATTCTCTGCACGGGATCACAAACAATTAAACTCAATGAAATAACAAAAATCAACTGCTACCCATTCGATTACGATCAAAACCACCCACCGTGTATGTTAATGATAACCCATTCCCCGTCTTCAAACTCCAGGAGGTTAGCGCAGTTATCACTTTCAACTGTAGCATCATCGCGATCCTCCGCTACGCTGCCCACGAGCTGTGCGAGGATTTTACCGATCATTTTCTGTGTTTGCGTCGTCAGATTACTTTCTGTAAAAAATAGAAAAAGCAATAAGGAATGACGTTGCCCTGTAGAGGAATCCGCCTCAGTTACAATCAGTCTCCTTTATAACTGTTCTGTAAAAGTTGTTGATGGATGGCAACGTGCAGAATGTATAACGTGTCATATTAGATACTGGAAACAGCCTTGCATAACCTTAAGGTCATGTTCTGCTGCACTGGTACAACTAAAGCACTTGGCACGTATCAGCTGGTTTGAGTGAGACACGGTGTTCCCTTCCATACCTGGTTTATTTTTAACATCGTCTGGAATTCCGCAATTTGGGTTTATTTCCGACCAAGTTCATAAATGAGTCAGAACAGACGCCTGCTAAAGCGGACGAAAAATGGCATGTACGAGTTACGAATTGAGGATCATCCTCATTAAACGGATCGCTTATGAGTAAACACTACACATATTACATTAGTGTATATAAATGTCCAATAATCGTATAATCCTTTTACTCACAATAAATGCTCACTTAAAATCCATCATAGCGCTTTGAACTCGAACATGTACATCCGATGTGAATTTGTTTGACTTTTCAACAGTTTTCCAACTTTTACATTTTTTTAAACCAAAAGAGAACAATTTACCATAAATGTATTGTTTCTTTAAAGTAATTTTCTTAGATCAGCTCAAAGGAACAACTTTTAAGTATGTGTATTTTTAATAACTCCATACTAAAATTACCAACAGCGCGTCATGACAAATTGGACAGGAAGGAGCGATCAGCTGTAGACCTGACCATGTAAAGTATAGCCGATCTTGTTTACAAACGCTGCAGTAAGTTTCATTGTATTAAAATAGCTCTCCAAAACTAAACTTACAATAACGAGTCGGCGAAAATATATAAAACGAGATATGAACATATAATAACATGAATATGATATTGTAAGGTAACAAGGAAATATAGGCGAACTTCTATTGTCGTTGAATGACATTCAAGAACAAGATAACATAGACGAACTTCTGTCGTGGTTGAATCTTTTTTAAGGTTTAAGGGATCCGTTTCATCGCATTTAAGCGTTTACACACGAAAACAATCACCAGGTTACGCGATTAAACATGCACAGGTTATTTCAAGCCGAAAGAAAAATTCAGTGTAGAAAATTCAACAAGTCCAGAAGTTGTTAAGGAACGTTTCGGCTTACCTATCTGTTGTGTACAAAGGTGATTTTGTGTTTGAAAAACCTTTGATTTGTATGAATTGTCCCGAGGTTGCTCACTCACTGTACAGTCTCGACTTGTTTATGTACCCGTGGCCCCTCCCCTTTGTTCTTGACTGTACTTGACATTGCGTCATCAAGTTCCACCCACAAGGCGGGTCATCTGTCGTATTCGTACACGCGACTGTTCTTGTTTATAAACAGCATCACAAGCGTTTTCAGACAAATCTACAAAGATGATGTCCGTTTTTTGGCCTATTCACAACCGTGAACAATAAGTGTTTTACCCCTGACATCTTGACTGACTGTGTCCAGCCTCTACGAGTCATTATAAATGAAAGTATTAGTAATTCGAGATCGTGTCAGAGGAATGACAGCAGATATGACAGATCAACTCCAATTCATAATGAAACACGTATGGTTAATATTTCGCATTGATTTTTATATACAATATATGCATACAGTATACACATTAATAAACATAGGACACTGTGACGCGAAATCTCAAATAGGCTCTTCGAAATAAGGCCCTCTAGAGGTGAACTTTAGAATACACGTTTGCAAACACTATATTCCAAAACACGAATAAAAATATTTACACAATATATATTTGAATATATAAATGTATGTTTACAGTTGTATCTGTTTAAAACCAGAAAAAAATTAGTTTATATTTCTCTCTATAGTGTGTGTGTGTGTGTGTGTGAGTGAGTGAGTGAGTGAGTGAGAGAGAGAGAGAGAGCCTGTCTGTCTAAATTAAAGGAGTGTAAAGGCGTGGAGTACTTGCCTTCACACTCGCCTTTACTGTAAAGTAACTTTAAAAGGATTAGCAGTTGTTGAAAGAACAGGTAAGCTCTGTAAGGTAACATTTTTATAAAAGCTTAGATAATTGTAGATAATTTTCACATGAGTAAGAAAGAACTGAAATGTAATTATAAAGAGCAATTTTCAATGTCTCATAATTATATTACATGATTTTAATGATGAGTTTTGTTTTTGCAGGTGTTGTTTGAAAATATTACATGAAAACACTGACTGTTCTGATATTAAGTGATTTCATAAGTAAAGGTTATATGACATGCATGGTATATATTATGATATGTGCAATTTTATGGAAAAGTTTTTCCACATGCTTGTTATTGCATATGTTTGCTATAATGTTTTACCAACTGCTCAACTTTATATCTGTGTGTAAAAGAGCGATCTGTCTATCTGTGTTTCTCCAGATTTTCTACATTACAATGAATAGTCGAAAGGATGATGTTATGCGACTTTGTTGTGAGATCTCAGCTAACAGAAAAATAAAAGCAGCAGTGAAGAACTCTGGACAAGGAGCTGCGGCGGCCGGTTGTTGTGCGTTTGTAGGGGGAATGGTTGGAGGTCCGGCTGGTATTGCTGTTGGTAATATCATTCTGTTTTCTTGCAATCCTCGAACTTTCATCCCATTTCAGTCCAGGGTGGAGTACTGAAACCATCCACTATAGCCTTCTATTTGACTGGTCACCATGGTAACCAAACATTCTCTAAAGTATCTTTACAAACAAATTTGGTATGTATTTATTTACAATAGCATTGTCTTAAATTTAACACACACTAGAGTGAACACTGGAGAGTTAAAGTCTTCCTCACCATGTTATACCTTTTATTAATAGGTGCTTATAAATGAATCTGTTGACTTCACTTATATTCTTATATACTGTTTATATTATTTCTCTCCATAAGGTCCTTTGCTTAATGATGATTATTGATTAATAATAACGCTAATGCTTGATATTGTTATTGTGGATAAATGTATTCATCTTTACTATAGGACTAGTTTATGTTGTGTTTTAAGATCACAGAGGGAGAGAGGGAGTGTCTGTCCATGTCAAAGGATTGGAGATTGTGTGGAGTTCTCAACACACTGATTTTAAAAAAAAAATCATATTACTCTATTATAATGTTTCAGGTGGCGCTTTAGGGGGTGTCCTGGGAAGTTGGATGACAAGTGGCCAATTCAAACCCCTTACTGAGATCATCACGGAGCTGCCTTCTGTACAGCAGGAAAATCTGTACTATGACGTCATGGCAGCATTGGGCACAGTGGACTGGATTGATGTCGCAAGCCTCATTGCTCTGGTCATAGGGAACGCCTCTCTTCAGGAGCGAGTGCTCGCTGCTATAGTCACTTATGCCACAAAAGAGCTCAAGGCTAAAGTGCAGTATGGGAAGTGAACACTAGAGGGTGAAAGTTACCAGCTTCTCCACCAAATTACGCTTTTAGTATATAGTATATTTAGTATTCAACTAAATAGGTACTTATAGGTTAAGTTGTTGACTGAAGTAATATGTTATGTTATGTTATGTTATGTTATGTTATGTTATGTTATGTTATGTTATGTTATATGTTATGTGTGAGATATATCATGTTGCTGCTAGTGTTCTTCTCATGTAACTTCTGCATTTTCTTCATCTTACATTCTTTCTTGGTTTAAGAACAGGTTTGATATATATAATGAATTAAGCACCTTGATGATTATTGAATATTTTATGAGTTATGGTTTTGTTTATGTGGCTAATATATATCTTTATTATGGGATGAATTCATATTGTGTTTTTAATATTCAGCATGTATGACATTTAATAGAAACATTTGTATGACATTTAACACTTCAATTATACTGACAAAGTTCAGTTAAAGTGTGCAAACAGTCGGCGCACATAAACGCAGATGGCAGATTTGATCTGATTTGAGAAGGTCCATCAGATTAAGATATTGCAGAAGTGTGAAGTCGAACAATATATAATGGAAAATAAGCAAAGCCAGTTGTAAGTTAAAAAGGCATCTGCTGTACCATAGATAACCTCATTGCTCTGGTTAACGGCAACGCCTCTTTTTGTGAGCAAGTGCTTCCTGCTGTTGTCACTTATTTCTTTAAGGGCTTGGGGCTGCATTGTAATACTGATATTGACCGGTTTTATTCCAAATCCAGTAGTAATTCCTAATTTAATTTTTTCTTTGATATTAATTTCTAAAATGTCATTTCACTAAGAGGGTTTTCCAGTTAAGCTATTGACTTATGACATTATCAGTTGTCTTATTACATTACTGTTTCACAGAAGAAAGCTCACATGTGTTTCATGAGCAATCCTATTGTATGCAGTCAGCAGAGTAACGACAATGTAAACTCTGTGTATATAATATTTAAATAAATACAACCAGTTCTCATTGTCTTACAATAAACGCAGAGTTAGAAGAATAAAATTAACTACATTCACACCAGAAATATTTCTGCCTATAAATAACTTTCATGAGCTAAAGGGTTTCTTGTTGTCTTATATGTTATAAGTTTTGCTAATGTGTAAAGTTCTTTGCTGTTGTTACAAATATATATTCGGTATTAATACACTGCACACGGTTTAGTGAGAACCGGAACTACATGTTTATGAATCGTAGACTGTAAACTTACAGTAACCCTCACAATAACGTCACACACTAGCTGAAGACGGAAGTGTGATGTCACTCACGTCGGTCCGAGTACTGCAGTAAACTTCAGCAGAAGTGACACAAGACAGTGAGTTTTATTAAAGTCACGTTGCAGTGCATAATATAAGTTGTATGTTATCAGCTTTACAAAAACGGAGGAATGTAGTTTTAATATAGCTGTACGCAAACAGTGTTGTATGTTTTGACAACGGGTTTTGTGCCTTGTTTTTAGACCTCATAGTTTGCACAAACTTTTTACACATTATTTGTATTCATTTTGACGTTGTTGCATTTCAGGATTTAACAACACGTCAATATGAACAGTCGAATAGACGATGTAATACGACTTTGCTGTGAGATATCAGAAGAAAGAAAAATAAAAGCAACATTGCAAAACTCTGCGTTAGGAGCTACTGCAGCAGGAGCAGGGGCTTTTGTTGGGGCGCTCTTTGGGGGTCCACCCGGTATATTTTTTGGTACGTTTGTTACTCTTATTTCTTGGAATCCATGTTTTGTATGTGTGCATGCGTGTAATGCACTTTATAGCCACAGAGTGGAGCTATAATGCCAACTTTGGGCATAATAAAAAATACCATTATGGCTAAAGTATAATACAAAGAGTGGTATAGCATAATGTCACTATCAGTATTACATGCATTTAGTAATGTATTTATTATGTTTTAATGTTTACAGAATGCGTTTTTACACGTTTTTTAAACTGACATAAAACCACACCATTTAATAAAATAATTGAACTTAAACTACATATTTTTAAACAGCAAATATATTCCAGTATTTTACGTTTTGTGGAATGTAAAGCTGTTTAATTGATTTAAACTGCAACAGATTGTGGAACTAGTCATGAAAACTTGAGTCATGAATTAAACAACATGTTCTTATTCATCTCTGGTATGTTCCAATCCACATCTCCTTATGTCATATGTAGGTGGTGCTTTTGGAGGCGCATTGGGATGGTGGATGACCAGAGGTAAATTCCAGCCTCTTCAACAGATCATAAGTGAGATGCCTCCTCAACAGAAAAAGAAACTGTACTCTGATGTCATGGCAGTATTGGGCAAAGTGGACTGGGTTGACCTTGCTCAACTAATTCTTTTTGTCTGGGGAAATCCCTCTCTGAAAATGCGTGTACTTCAGACTATACTTACTTTTGCCCAAAAAGAACTTTGTGCCAAAGTTCAGTATGAAAACTGATATTATGGATAAATGTTTAACTGCTCAGTTTAACTGATTTATCTGTGACATGCTAGAATCATTTTGCTGTTTATTGTATTTAAAAATGTTTTAAACACTTTATAGGTCCAAATATTAAGAAATATTAGCTATTAAGAAATAGTCTTATTCATTACTGCTACAACCAGTGTAAGTTCATCTACACTTCTCATTTATTTCAACTTAGTGCTCATTTATTTTCATAGTATAGCTATGTATAAAGTATATTAAACTCAATAATATAGTAATGTTTCATGTAGGAATTCATAAAATAGCCTTTATAGTTTGCTGTTTGTGGTAAGGTGTAATTCTGTAAGTCAAGGTGGATGTAAAACATCTGTTGTTTTCCTAAGAAAGGCAGCTACTTCCCCGTGTCGAGTTACGCATACATGTTTGTCCCCTGCATGAAGCAACACTGCTGTGTGCCGTCACTGAACTGAAAGAGCAGGCAAACATTTGGGCCTAAATTCCAAACAAATTGCTTGACCTCTTAACAAATTGTTGTTTAATGTTAAACTGTTTTATTTAATCGTAAAAACTTGACAGTAATTTACATTAACAGTAAAAAATCATTCAAAATGTCAGTTTGATGCGATACACTTGAATTTAATCAAAGAACATTTTAACTATTCCTCCAGAAAAGTTTTCCCAAATTAATTCAATGTTACACACAGTATTTAGGTTACATGAAACTGTTTAATTGCTGTTTAATTGCCATTGCTGGCTCATCATCAGGTTAAAAATTCCATATAATTATGATTACACATGATTCATGATGAACTCTACATGTCAGGAAATAGATAAAATAAAATAATGAGATGTGACCAATTTAGTTTAAATTCCAGTTCATCAACTGAATTGTTGAATTCAAACTTTTGTCCTGCTGTGGTATAATATATTAATTAGTATTATGAAAAACTGAATTATGTACATTAAACACATTGTGAGACATTATGCATTTCTTTATTTTAGTTTCCAATTATTATTTATTCAATATTTTATTTTGTGCCTTAACTATGTAATAAAAACACCAAAAAAGTTCATAATAATACAAGTATATTGTCTTGATTTTAAGTACACATTACATTCTGGTCACCTGTCCAGGTTTTCCCTGCCTCTGACTGTGATAGCTGGGATAAAACCTGACACTTTTCACAAGTGCAATACAGATGAGCAGTATAGACAATAAATGGATTTTTTACATATTTACATTTTCTTTCAATATTGCCAGATAAATAACACTACACATGAGCTGTTACAATATATACAATACATTTACAGTAAAATACAAAAATCAAATAATTACAAATAACAGCAGTACAAAATACAAGTAGTAGAAGTGAGTGCAAAATACTTAATAGCTAGTTGCTGTAATTTTTGTGTTCGCCTGTTGTTGTGTTCACATGATTAGTTCCAGCATAGTTCATAGATACACACTTTCTGTCTCACCACTGTCCAGTAAGTGTGGAGGCTTCATGTGTTCAGGTTTAATGTAGCAGTATTGGGAATTATTTTCTTGCTGGCTGCTGAACCATTTGGTGGCTGTTTGATACACACTCTCCTCCTCTAGCTCTTCTTCACTGGAACTCTCATACTCCGGTTGTGGTGAGTCCTCCAGTGAGTTCTTCTTCCGGTTCCAGGCCCTGGCTCTTTTCTGTTTTGTCTCTTGTCCATTCCGGTCTTGCAGGTTGCCCACACAATGTCGGCAGACTCTCACCGGCTTTGAGGAGATGTTGGGTATCAAGGCCTTGTTTTTTGAGCAAGATCTACATACTATAAAGCCACACATTCTGCAGTGGTGTTTCCGGTACACAAGATTAAAGGGTTCTGAGCAACGCATACAAATGGATGAGGCTACATCTGGAATCCAGGTAGCAGCAAAGTTCCTCTTGGCAGTGGTTTCACTAGAGAGGCCTTTACTCTGCAAGAGCAGGGTCCTATGCTGCTCAATGTGCCCCATCCATGCCTGCTTCTCCTCAGGCGAAGCCGCAGCCACGTAGAAGGACTTGCGTGGTGTGCGGATCAGCCACTGGTTGGCCATTGCCACTCCGTCTTCAAGATCTTCCTGCTGCACCTCATCCAGAGGTATAATCTGCTGGTTATTATTCCAGCGCCCACGCACCATGATACTGCCATACACCAAGATGTCATTAAAGAGGAAGAACACTTTGGGTTTGGGTCCACGTCTGCAAAACTTCAACAAGCGCCCCTCTCCCACTAAAACACGGCCGGGTATTAGAAGTGTCTTTCCAGTGCGACCAAAGCTGCTCTCCACTGCCTGGATTCGCTCACGGTTCTTTATTGAAAAGTTTGGTTGCTCTTCCATTGGTGATAACTGTCTGTAAAACACAAAAGTAACACACAAATTTATTGAAATGGAAAGGTCTACCTCAATGTAACCAATATTTTGCCAAAGGAAATATTTTGCCAAAGCCAAAGGAAAAAAAATTGTAAGGAAAAGCAAATTATTAATAAGAACATTATCTATGTTTAAGTTTTTATGTAGTTTCAAAAGTCATAATGGTAAACATGAATACATTTATGCGTGTCAGTCTTACAGAGAACAACACAAACCTGAATTTGGTGGAATATAAGGAATTAAAGTTGGTCAAACAGACCCTGTGTCTGCTCGCAGTTTCTTTGTCCTTGAAGCTACAATAAACTGTCTGATTCCTTCTGCAGCTCTTTCTTTGACTGCATGGCTAAGCAGACTGTTCAACGATTTATATAGTGTCACAAACTCGTTTTTCCTGTCTGAAAGGGGAAATTACAGATCTTCTGAGAAGTGCAGAGCTAGCGAAAATACGTAATCATTTAAGTGTATAATCTTCCTTGTAGGTACCTGAATTATTTACCTAGAACAAGACACAGAATTAAGTAATGTAGAATTGGCAATGTGAAGAATCCTGAGAATACAGTATATAAAGCACTTTTTTACAATAAATTCTGAAGCAACTAAAAAAACAATGTTGTTTTTGTGATCTTGCATGTATGCATTTGCTTTTATTTATCCCAGTCTTAACTAATTTTTTATGTTGCATTTTGCTATAAAAAAATCTTGCAAACATGCAAGTTCTGATCTCAGCAGGTGAAGCCGACCTGATTTAAAATTTAAACAATAAAATAGATGAATGCATGTCTATACAGGAGACTTTTATAAAGGGTGAAAAGGTTTTTACCTTGAGGGTATTTTAGCAGGAAATATCAAGTGAAAAACAGGTGAACACACAGACATTCCATCCTCCCATCATTCAGCTGTTCACAATCAAACCTTGCAGACTCAATCCAGTCAAGCAAACAATATAAGCTTTAGCGGAAAGTCTATTTTAAGAACCAAGTGTGAAATCTGAGACAGGTAACACTTTTAACCCAGATTTCTTTTAAAAAATCCCTAAAAGACTGCTGGACTTCTTTTTAAAAAGGCTGCTGGATTTTTTTTAACCATTCTGTTGTTTTATCATAAAATGAACGCAAAACTATCTTATCTTAATAAACATGAACTAGCAACAATATTTCTACAACTGTTGAAATGCCATCTTTATTAGTGCCATCTTAAGCACTAATGAAACCTTATTGTAATGGAACCTGCATTGTAAGTGTAACCAATGCATCTGTACTCAAATCATTATAAGCCTTAAATGCCATTTACAGATGTAAGCTACATGGACCTTAATCATAAACACACACTGTACACACACACACACACACACACACACACACACACACACACACACTATGCCTAGACGTGCTACAGCAAACCCTAAATGTTAAGTTGTTGTGCCTTAAACAATGAAAAAAAGGATTATTTTCTAAGCAACAGCAAAACTTTGATGCTTAATATAATGTAAAAGGATTTATATTAGACAAAGTGAAAGTCCTGGGAGAACCAGTCAAACAAGTTTACAGAGTTACAACTTATAACAAAACCACAACAAACAACAGGCTGGTCATTTGCATAGTCTACCATTCAACACACTGTGTTGCCTGAATCTTTGTTAGAACTAATAAATACAGTTTCATTGCTGGAAGACAAATGTGATTTAGGGGAAGTACACCATTATGAAGCAATGTTTCAACAGTGACTTCAGGAGAGACATTTAATGTAAGGCACCTCATTTCTTAGCAAAAATAAGACTCATGAAAGGAATCATGAAAAAACTCTGTTGTGACTTTAATGACAGTATAACATGTAGTTCATTAAAGTTTGTTATACTAAGCTTTTAACTTAGAATCTTTTAAGTGTTGCTGAAAATTATATAATCTATTTATTAACCCTTAATTTGTACTTATTAAACTGTTATGCAGTACAGTTGTGTAACGGAAAAACCTGTTCTGTCCCTTTTCCAGCTGGGAGGGGATTACCAGAAAGAGCACTGACAAGTCACTTAAAAAAGTCAACCAGGAATCACACTGACTTTCATTAAGTAAAAGTCCCTTGTTTAGTAAACAGGCCGGGTATTGCACAACATACTTGCATACAAACCGACATTATGTAAAAGACACTGAATAATTTTTTTCTTACCGCAAATCTATTTGAACAAATATTGAGCAAAACAAATATTGAACAAATATTGAGCAAAACAAATATTGAACAAAAAGTGCTGCATTTGAAAAATTTGTTTAAAATACATTACAAAATATTATGACCATGTTAATATTTAAAATTAATGGCTGACTTCTAGTTTAAATGAAGTAATTAGGAGTATGGGGACACACTTTCTAGGAAGAACACAATTTTAATGTTAAAACATTTGCTTAGAACCACTTACATTTTACTGCAGGTTTGATGACCACACTGCACAGTTGAGAAAAATAAAGAAAAGTAAGAATCAGAAGGTCTAGATTTATTCACTCATTTATATACATCTGAGAGATTTATAAGGATTCCTTCAGTCATAACAGAGTGTACTTAATTTATCCATTTTTAACTGGTAGGTCTACAGTCATTCATTATTTTCTAACAAACTAACTGTAACATGAGCTCCACACAGTGGATGCATCGAAAATTAAATGAACATTTTCCCAAATTTCCACAAAAAAATGGTTCCATGTGCAACTAAATATAATAAAGTCTCAAAAGAGCCTGTCCTTAGTCTCAAAAATATTTGTAAAGAACATTTCCATGAGGAAAGAAGAAATGTGATTGGGGTGTCTCCTCTTCATTGGTGTTTCCATTACAAGTCAATAGTCCCTTTAACTTTAAATTTCTTTGCTGACCGTTCTCCAGAGCGCAGTTCAAATTTGCTGCCATAGATGTGAGTTACAAAATCACCAATTTCCACGCTGAACACACTATTCCTTTTAGGGATGACTAGAACGAGAAAAAAAATAAATCAGTACAGCACCAAGCTGATAACAGAAAACATTTCTATATTGTTGTTTGATTTTCAAGCATTATTTTGATCAGAGGTCTGCAGCTCCCTCTAGTGGACACACACAGATTTGATACTGTGTGTTAGTTCTTCATAATAACGTCATTCTAAAATGAAGGCCAACATAATTTAAATAATAATTTCGTATACATTTGAAATGGTAAATATATTTTTAAAAAATAGTTCATTCTATTTAATGGTGCACATGAGTAAGAAACAAAAGTGCAAGACTGCTAATCTTAATCTGGAATTTCAGTCGCTCATAGGCACAATAACAACTGTAGAATCTGGCTCTCATTTCCTGATATATTTTATTTAGACATGTACCTTTTAGTTTGTCCTCTTTTGTGATGATTTTAAAGATGTGCTTTAGTTCCTGTACCAGAATGCCAGTTAGACCCACATATGAGGGGCATTTTGATCTAACCACTGTAACAGAGACAACAGAAAAAAATCAACCACTACTTAATCACTACTCCAGCTATACTGCACATATTTACATTAGTTAGTACCTGTTAAGATAGAACCATGGAAATCTGCTTTCAAAAGCTTCTGTTGGATCATCTGTGGGTTGCTGGATTCAAACAGAGAAAGGCAACACATTCACGCCATGTTACCAATGAAAAACAGGGAAGTGTAAGACAACATGACAACACACAACATGCCATCTTACCTTTCTGGTTTCAACCCATTGCACAGATCCACAATGTACTGTTTCCAAAGCTCATGCAAAGGTAAGAAGAGTTCATATCTACAAACATAACCAAATAT
The DNA here is from genome assembly GCA_036877545.1 of Yasuhikotakia modesta. Taxonomy (NCBI): domain Eukaryota; kingdom Metazoa; phylum Chordata; class Actinopteri; order Cypriniformes; family Botiidae; genus Yasuhikotakia; species Yasuhikotakia modesta. The sequence goes on along the minus strand of JBAJNP010000769.1, from coordinate 10,458 downwards.
TAGCAATTTATCAGCAGGTTGTGTTTTTGACTATTATATGAAGTATTACATTCAATTTTACAAAAAAATGTTATACAAAGAGCCATGAAAGGTTTTAGTTCTTTTACACAACAATGCATGATACAGCAAGAGAAAAAGATAGGGGTAAAAGTCAGAGTTGAAATATTGAACACACACTTTTGATGTTCAGGTTTCAGTTGGAATATTTTCAGCTGTCGTCTCTCTTTGGCATTCAGTCCCTTGGCCTTTCGTTTCTTTCCCTTCTTCGTCTGTCTTTTATATTCCAGTACCACAGCCTTGTACAGCATCATGTTCTCAATGGCTTCAGTGCTCATCTGGGGTAGGCTGTTCTTTAGGAAAGCATTGGTGAAACGCTCGGCTGTTTCTCCATGCACAGACTGAAACATTACATTACATATCATTACATTACATTAAACATATCTAAGTTAAGCTAATGATTAATATTAGTCACCTGAACTCCCAAAATATCGCTTTGCTCTGGTGGAATTCGTGACTGGACAACGCCTGGTTAAATGCAAAATGTCGACATTATTTATGGAAATARTGTCGACAAAATTTAACAGGAAATTATTTATGGTAGTTACAGAAATCGGSGTAATGGTTAGGTTGACAAAGATGCAACGTCTTACATTAACGTTAAAACTGTAGATGAACTAATATCAATTCACTATTATACTTACGCTCCATAGTTCAAAACACACGCGACGAACACCCAAGTACACTACTGTGTGTTACACATGCGCTGACAGACAGACGAAGCGATAACCGAATCATAGATCAAGGCAGATAAATCGAGCACAACATCACTGATGACTTGTAAAGAAGAGAATTTGTGAAAACAAATGAGAATAAGTTATAACTAGATTCGTCTATAAGAATGGTCCCCATTTAAAGTAATTGCAGTTTTTCATGGAATTAAAGTGAATGGCGACCCTGTCCGTTTGCTAATACCTCTTCCGGTTGTTTTTTTTACGGATGTTGAAGCAAGTTATCTGTTACAAGAACAAGACATGTACATAAAAAATGTACACACATTTCAGTACTATTTAAGCATTGCATGTTTTCAGCCCTTCTTCCAAATGTAACCAAAGGTTTATGTATCACAATTTCTATTTTGGGTGCACTGGTCCTTTAAGAGGGTGTCGGTTGGCTCCGCCCCGCTGCTTTATTGGGCTTTTCTGCGCCACCCGGGCAACGTTTGAAAATACAAGTGAAGGGAGGAGACCGAGAGTCAGTTAGCTGTAAAACTAAGTGAATCATACATAAAGTTTAGGCTTATTCGTTATTTTTGTAGCCACATTTAAGCTGTAAAACTTAAATGATGTCTGACGAGGTTGTTTGCTTAAAGACAGAAGAGGATTTACGAGATGGCGAAACTGAAAATAACGTGGAAATAATCGTCAAAGTGACAAATGAAGATCCTGTAAATAATGCAGATAATGTAGATCAGCGGTTAGATGGAGAGACATCAGACCACAACATCAGACCACGGGTTTCCAAAGGTTTGTAATTTCTATATAGAACTGTATTTTTACCTATAAGTTAACTATATTCACGAGTGCTTGTGAAAATGAAAACGCTTTACAATTGCCTTCAGAGTTATTTCAAGTGGAAGATGACGACGATGATGATGATGATGACAGCGGCACACATTATCTAAACATTGATGAAGGACCTTGTACTCACCTACGGCGAGCAGAAAGGCCAGGGAATGGAGGACTGCCGGACACCTTTCAGACAGATCATCTTCTGTACTATGAGAGATTCAAAGCATATCAAGACTACATGCTTGGTAACAGTTCCTTGGTAACAGTTCCCAGCATCAATGGGTTTCAATCAGACATGCCACAACAATTGGTATAGTTTATTGTAGATTAATAAATTGAAATGTTTCCTAGGTGACTGTAAAACATCTGAAGTAGAGGTCTTCACAGCCGAGTACCTTGAGAAGATTGTGGAACCATGTGATTGGCAGGCTATATGGCACACTGATGTGTTTGATGTGTTGGTGGAAGTAAGTGGATTGAAGATCCGTTGAGAATCTACTACCAAAACGTTAACTGTTAATGCTTAGGATGAAGCATATATGTAACAGCCTTTAAAAAGACGGTTGCCGTTGTAGGTTGTTGATGTGGACTGTAAAGAGCTGAAGGCAAAAGTGGAGCTGGTGTTACCGATGCAGTGTGAAACCAGAGGCTGTGAGCTTACTGAAGAATCTATGAAGGCTCTCCTGGAAGCCACGCTTCAGAAAGTGCCTCTTCTAGAGCTTTCTGTAGTCTATGATGAGTCTGGTGACTTTGATCAGACGGCTTTGGCCCTGGAACATCTCAGGTTGGTTTCCCTTTTACAGACACACACTTAAAGGTGTTACACTCTATTGTAGGTGTTATCACTAAATTATTAGTACTTTGGACAAGTCTGGTATGRATTTTATGATGATGTGTTCACCCATTAAGTATATAAGTATGTAGTCCTCACCCTGTTTGTCCAATGGAAATCTAATTTAGTGATGCAGAATTATATGTACAGTGTACAGCAGATGCAAACTATTTCTCTTTTAAAAAAATCATTTATACAGATCCTTAGATCACAAAGCCCACCCAAAACCTGGCTTGTGATTCTAAAGGGGTTTCACTTACACCGAACAGACTGGTTTTGCAAGTTTGTTTCTGTCACTCTCACTTTATTACCAACCCCCCACTGTCCCTCACTGTCACGTTTTAGTCTCCCTCTGTTACTCCGTCAATCTCTATCCAATACACTATTCAATGTAGCACATACCATTTCTGTTTTATTCCTGCAGGTTTTTCTATAAGCATATCTGGAGGAAATGGGATGAGGAAGATGAGGATGATGACTTTGATTACTTTGTGCGCTGTGTGGAGCCTCGTCTTAGGCTGTAAGTGTCCTCTGCCTGCACAACAGTGTGTTACACAAGAAACTGTTGTTTGTAAAGTACGCAAAATTGTTCCACCAGGTGGCACTGTGTACAAACTAATGATGACAACATTATTAATGGATTCGCAAGTAATGCAGTTATTTATTTTGTTAATAATGGTTCGTTATGAATAATCTGTGTAATATTTGTGCTTCTTTATATTTGCATGGAATTAATACTTTTAAACCAATATTGGTGCAACAGTACTTAACATTGAAGATAATGTCAGATCAAACGACACTGTTGTGAAACATCCTCTTACTTTAAAGGAGTATTGTTCTGAACAGTGAAGTGAATATTTTTTAACATGGAAAATAATTGTTAAATTTGCCATTGGTTGACCCAATGTTTTGCAGACCCAATAACATCAGTCGAATAAACGCATTCCAATTTCGTTTAGTGTTGCTGGCAACTAGATGATGTTCTCGCTCCTCTGTCTTTTCCACAGTTACTATGATATTCTGGAGGACCGTGTTCCAGCTGGTCTTGTAGCTGAGTATCACTCTTTCCTGACATTGTGCTCAAAGAAGTTTGAGGAGTTCTCCAGCCTGAGAAGTGGCCTGAACAGTGACTCTGAATCTGAACTAGACAACGTGTCCATGGTGGAAGGGCTTCGCATGTACGAGCAGCTGGAAGCACTTAAGCGCAAGCTGCGTATTATTGAGAACCCGCTGCTCAGGTTATTACTGCTTTTTTGATGGATAGCTGTCACACTCATGTATGGCGACAGTGCAGCTCAGGTCCGATTTAATCAGCTGAGTAATGTGATCAATAGAAATGTGATTAATTTTGGTACAAGGGTTTTTGAAGAATTGACCCCTACTTTTTCCAAACCTTTAAATCGATACGTTCTGCTTTATAATTAATCGGAAATCTTGATCACACCGACTTTCTTAGTATGTCAGTTTTCAGATCTGCTGGGTTAGAAAAGCTGTTTCGCTTGAACAGCTATGTGTGAGTGATAGCTGTGGTAGGGGTTATCTGTTAGTTCAATGGTTTGTTGACCCACACCAACTGCGTGTACATTGCAGGTATGTTCTGGGCTACAAGGTGAACTCTGGTCAGCAGTCATGCAGAGCGAAGGGGCCACGTCCTGCCGGAGGCCGGGTGGTCCACCTGGTATCAGCCTCTGCCACAGTTCACCAGCTCCAAAGCTTGATAACTGACAAACTGATGCCCCACTACTCTGGTGAAGAGTTTGAAGTGCAGGTATGTGTACAGCCCTTTCCCCTTTTTTATTGCACAGTTGTATGTTTGTCAGCAGATGTTACACTCACCTTTGGAGGATAATGGTGTTGTTTTTAGATATACTGTCATTGTAAATGGAGGGTGTGGAAGAGGGGTCACAACATGTGAGCTGTAAAAGAATTTAGGGGGTTCTAGTTTGTAGTAAAGACAAGGCATTTGGATGGAAATATGGTATTTGAGTTGGAAAATGTCACTTTGACTATACAATGAATTGCAAATAGAGGTGAGGTGGAAAAAAGCAGTTTTACGAAAGGCAGGTAGAGCACAAATATGATTCTCCTTTCTCTCTCCCTCTCTCTCTCTCTCCCTCCCCCCCCCTCTCTCTCTCCCCCTCTTTCTCTTGCTCTCCCCTGACCACTATTTTAATTTCCTGGGTTTTACCTCTTAAAGGTTAATATCTGCCTGACAGTGCTGCTACCTCAGAGCTCTTAGAAAAAATCAAATCATCGATTTCACTCACGCTAGTATAATTTTATGACCAGTAGGACTGAGTGAATAATTTTGCCAGTAAAATCTGAAGTACGCTAGAGGATTTCTTGCTTCTCCATCTTTCGCTCTGAGTAAGATTAAAGGCAGGGTTTCCAGGCTCTTTGCGATTGTTTGGATAGGCAGAGGGGGTTGAAATGAGAGTGCCTTGTGCAGAAAGCAGTTTGTGCAGAGATCGCATGCTCCTAATGCGTCACAGTGCTGTAATGCAGTTATAAAGGACAGAATATGAGGCGCTGTATTGCTGGATCTGGTAAAGGTTTGTTACTTTTGGCTCGTGTTTGATCCATCTTGTTCTGCGAGCTAGTTTATCCCTCAAGAACTTGTTAAAATGGCACAGATGCGTGTGCTCTGATCACATCTACTGGGACACATTCTAAAATTTGTGTGTCGGACTGTTTTCATTAAATATGTATTAGGACAGTATTTTGAAATTCACAGTTTTCATTATTTCATTGTTTTTCAGGACAAAGGTGATTGAAGTTTAGACTAATTTGCTATGTGTGCTCTCAGTTTCACAGTGACCCTGTGCTTGCGGTCAGTGCGTGCTATGAGGGGGACGTGGTCATCGTATGCCCTGGCCTCTACAGCATCACCAGTTCCATCAGTATCGTTGACTCTATCGAGGTTGAAGGTAATCACATGACTCACTCCATGACTCTGTGTTTTTCAAATCTGTTTATGACCTGAAAGCTGTTTCCATTTACATTTTGTACTCTTTAGCATTCAGAACTGGTTTCCGCTTGATGTATTCGAATGGTTCCTTTTTTTAGTATTTTTAAAACTGTTCAATGACAGGTGCAATATATAAATGAACTTTGCTTTAGTGTGGCTGGTTTATTTTAGCTGCAGTGCTGTGGAGGTATTGACCTTTATCACCTGATTGATTGCAAGGTTCTTCGTACTTTTTTACGTTTTCGTATGATTCTCTTCTCTTTAATAAAGCTGTGTGATACAACATGCTTCATAACAGTAAGTCAATAGTCTGGCGCTGGGTCTTGTTTGTCAGAATGGCTCCCTGGATGTGTATAAAAGGTATGCTGCAACCAGTGCGTGATATCAGAATTCTTGCTGAGGTAATTGAGCTGGATGGCTCAATAACCGCCACGCGATGAGGCGATGCAAAAATTAATGCATGAGGAATGTGCGGATATGCAAGCGCAGGGTCAGGGTCAAGTCTCTTTATGGAAATGGGCGACCTGCAAAGTCAGATAGTGATGGAGTCAAATGAGGAAGAGGAAAAGAGGCCTTGAGGACACTGTTTAAATATGGAGGTTTTGTGTGCTTTGGCGGTCCCTCCCGCAGCGTCTGGGAAGCCCTGAAAATTGAGATAACGACACAGACGGCTGCTGGCTCTACAGCAGAAGAAGAGCAACTCAATTAGACCACTGCCAAATTACCATAAAAACGCTCCGCTCCCTCACTAAAGGTCTTTGATATTTAGCGAGAACGTTGCGCATGCCTCTGTCTCAGGCTGCAGCTTTATCGGAAAGATTATTTGAAGGAGCTGTAAATATTTTTTTTGTTTTAGTAAAGCGACTCATTGACGCATTCAAGAGGTTGTTTTCTAGAAGAAAAAATTGGTTTGTGATCCTCCCCATTCAGAGCATCCCTCTGCTGTCAATTACGAAGAGATCTTCAAGCGAATCCAGTGCTTTTACCTCAGACATGGAAGCGGGGATGGCCGTGTGACCTTATTGGTCTATATTCAGCCCTTGGCATTTGAAAGGAGTTTGTGAGAGCAGACCAGGGTGCTGAAGTTCATCTGGGCATTGTTAGAAATTTCTGAGAGAAAACCTGCTTCAGGATCGTCTGTCAAAGAGTGCCGTGTAATGAAGCTGGGCTGTCAAACTCTGCTGCTTTGAACTGCCGCTCTCTCCGACCCACCACTATTATCTGAAACTGAGATGGTGCTAAGCTGACCTCTCAGTCATTGGATCTTGTGGCTGCTATAGGCTGCTATATCAACTCTATGTTGATGGTCATTTAAGCACATTGTTACTTAGTCCCTCGATCTAGACACACCATTTCTATCTAATTTCCATAGAGAATTAGGTCCTTTATGTAGAGGTTTAGCTATAATGAGATGTCGTAAGCTGAATGTTATGCCGCGTGATAAATGGCAGTGATCCATCAGGGTTAAGGGCCTGTCAATTTCCCTTAAAGTGACAGTTCACACAAAAACAACTTCTCACCATTTACTAACCTTTGTATTGTTTTAAATCTGTGTAATTTTCTATCTTCTGTTGAACAGTCATTATTTTTTTTTAATTTGTTGAGAAAATATGTGAAACAATGAGCGTGTATGGTGACTCTAGAATCTTCATTTGTTATTTCTTTTAGTGAGTAACAAAAGGACATGCTAAACAGAATGTTAGTCATTCACAGTGAGTCACCATTGTTTTTTAAAAGCATCACAAGTGGCATTTTTGATGCTTTTGAAAAGCATCAAACATTCCGAAAACATTTTTCACACAATGCATGGCAATAATACACGCTTAGAAAAACGGACTTGAACAGGAGGCCTTGTTGCCATTACTCAGCTCTACATACAACAAAATTAGGCACTCTGTTCTTGATGGTTCCAAGAACAAACAATAACAAATTAGGAGATAAGCACAGAGATTAAGATTTATGGTAAATATAAGTGAGAATAAAGATAAATTATGTATTTATCTGGTTTCTGATAATAGAGGTCAAATACTTCCCTGAAATTTTAAGACAATTTGTTTTTAAAAGGATGTTTATAAAAGTGTTGTTTTACAAAAAAAGACACTATTTCACAGCTCTCTCTCCCTCCCTCTCTCTCTCCCTCTCTCTGCTCAGGATATGGTCTGCCAGACGAGGTAGTCATCGAGAAGCGCAACAAGGGCGACGCTTTTGTAGAGTCGACAGGAGCGAACGTCAAGCTCTCAAATCTGAAGTTCATCCAGCGCGACGCCATTGAAGGCATCTTATGTGAGCTTCAGACTGATCGCTCTATCCCAGTTCTTTTTTACCAGTAGTGTCCTCTGAGTGCAGTCTTCAGTTAATAAATCTTGAGGGACTGCTCTTCTTGAATGCCTTAGCAAGCAATATATCCACCAGAGGCCTGACTGGCACTTTTGCTCAGATGTTCATGTGGTCCCCAGTGCAACACAGTGAGAGCAATACAGTAACTGAGTCATTTTGTTTTTGTTGCCATTGTAGCTGTTACAGAATGTAGTGAGTTGTTTTGTGGCCTGTTATCTATGTAGTCAGCATCCCAACATCCTAAATGGAACTCAGAACTCGTTTAACTGTGATCCCAATATAGGTGATGTGAGAGGAATGGCACAATGCTGTAATAAATATACACAGAACACAAATTTTCAAATCAATTTTAAACCATTTAAAAAGTTTTTTCCTGCTGAAGTAAGTTGTCACTATTGAAGGAATTTTAAGTCTGTCATGTTATTTTCCACTAAGCCTGTTGCAATGCATTCTGGGATTGCCCTTGCTGTAAAGGATATAAGAAAAAAATATATAATGTATATATATGTGCTATACCCGCTGGAATCTCAGCATGTGTTTCCTTTGTGTCTGTCTCTATATGTGACCTGAAATCTGGCTTTCTTCTTTGTCTCCTGTATTTTCCTGTCATTTTTTTTCTCCCTATTTCTATTTTTCACCCTTCATGATGTCTTTCATCAGGTGTTCGTCAGGGGAAGTTGGAAATGGAAAATTGTGTGATGCAGTGCGAGACCACAGGTGTGATTGTGCGATCAGCAGCCCAGCTGACCATGAACATGTGTGACCTTTATGGCTCAAAGGTGAGCTGCACTAGCGCATTGAACCTGCCCATGACTTGCATTAATTCATCCCTGAAGATTTCATTTGAAAAAACTAGCGTTATCAGTCTAATTTATTTCTCCATCATACAGCTTTTACAGTAGTCATTACAGTACACATATGGCATGTGATACAGGTGGAAAACGTCTTAACTGTGTGGCTCAGCAGGAATACTAGCCAGCAGCGTTCTTTGATTGAATTACCACCAGCCATTTACTAAAGAGCTTCTTTATCATTGACCAGTGTCATTATCATTTTGATGGTCGCTGTGTGCTTTCTTCAGGGGGCTGGTATGGAGATCTACCCTGGGAGTGTATGCAGTCTGGTGGGCAACGGCATCCATCATTGCAAGGAGGGGATCCTGATTAAGGTGAGGAAGATGGATGAGCTTCAACTCCTCTAAATGCCTATAGATTAGCACACCTAGCTCCCGGTCACCGCTAATGGTTGCCCAGGCAACAGAATGTATCTTGGCAGGCCCAACATGGCCATACTGTAGAACCATCTAAGTATCGTACAAATGATCAAGTGGATTAATGCAGGGTTAGAAGCCCTCCAGGGAAGTCTACAGCGCCAGCATGTTAGTGGAATGGGACTTTGCTGGTCACTGTGGGATGTTTATGATGGTAATAGCCCTAAGCTGTGAGGTACCAGAGGTCAGTATACTTACACATTTCAGAGTAAATCTCAGAAAGCCAATGAACACAAATCTTCCTGAAAAATCTGGGCTATCAGCTTCGTTTGAAAAAGAAGTGAAGTATTATGTATTGAAGTTTCACGAGTCAGTTTTCAAAGACCAGTGTGATCACGCACATGTTGATTAATCGTTTAGTGGAATTGGATTATATTTATATACTTGGTTATTATCTCACCTCCGACCAAATTAGATTTTTAAAGTGTGACATGCATGCAAATGCGTGTGCAGGTAGTGGCATTCCGAGAGGATTTCTTCCTAATTACATCTAGCGGAATAATTGGATTTTATCTACCTTCCTAAAGCTTTGTTCGTTTGCGTACACGTGGCACCTCCCCAGCCTCTGTCTTTTCCATTTTCCTTGTGTTGCATAAGCCAAAAAGGGTGCAAGCGTGCGTTCGCGTTCATTTGTGTAGGCACGCTGCGTATTTACCTTCCCACTGTTTCCCCTTTGGCAGGATTTTGCAGACGAGTTGGATGTCATGCCTAAAATCACCATGGTGAATAACGTGATCCACAACAATCAGGGCTACGGCGTTATCTTGGTCAAACCAGGTGATGCTACAGTGGAGGATCCGCCCGCAGAGCCTGACGCTGCAGGTATCTCACTCCTTCTCCTTCTGCTCCTCTCACCTCAGTTCACCCAGCAGTGGGGCATGTGCTCAGATTAAAAACAGCCTGTTCATTGAGGACAGTTATTAAGAAGTACTCGCCTGTGGAGGACTTGCCATGAAATAAAAAAAATGTGGCAACACCTGCTCTGAGGAAAAGTGGCTGTAACCAGTGATATCGTTCCCAGAATTTTTTGTTGTTTTGAATTTGTATGCTTGTAATTCTTTTGTAATACACAAACTGACAGAATTTTGGCAGCTGTGTTGTATAACAACAATTCATAGTGAGAATGTCTGTGAAGTTTTGAACATCACAAAAGCACCTTAAAATAGTGTATATGAGTCATGCACTGTACTTCCTTTGATTGTAGTGTATGACAAGAACACAGTGTCAGTGGGCTTCACAGTCCTTTCCTCACACATAGGCTTAAATTTGTGACACCTGTCCTATACTACTAACTAAAACTCTTAAATTTGAATTTTATTTACAATTCTTGTAATTTGTTGAAAAATGTACTTTAAACATTTAGGTTGTTTAGGCCCACCATGGTAGAGTCTTAAAGGATGTTCCTGTCTGCCTCACGTCCTTGGTTTCTTACAAGAAATATGGCAACCTTGCTGTTCTTTGCTTTCACACGCCTCATCGTCTT
>JBAJNP010000768.1:0-79566 GCA_036877545.1 Yasuhikotakia modesta | reverse complement strand
ATGCAATATTTAGATCATTTTGATATATTGAATAAACCAAATATTGTTCTTCGTAACTGAACTACATGGAATAAATTCACTGGGGACCACACACACCACAGTGCTCCTCGTCGCTGTTGTCTCCACAGTCGTCTTCATGGTCGCATTTGAAGGCCAGAGGGATACAGGAGCCAGAGGCCACACAGCGAAACTGCACCATGGTGTCACAGGAAGTGGTTGCTGTGGAGAGCAAGAATAAGGGATCAAACATAAACTATTTCTCTGTATTATATGAGCTACCAGGGTTGGGGTCAGGGGCGGGGCTTGTGATGTCACTCACGGCACTCCTGCTCATCACTCATGTCTCCGCAGTCATTGTCGCTGTCGCATTTCCAGATGCTGCTAATGCACCTCCCATTGGAGCAACGGTACTGGTTCGGCAGGCAGGTGTGTTCTGATGCAGCCCACATAGAGAAACAACAATCATAAGCTAAATATAAACACTCAAGCTCACTTCAAACGATTCACACATAAATGAAGAGAATTTTAAAACAGTTTTGTATCATGTATCATTAAATCATGTAACTAGCTGAATACTACTTTTATATCAACAAGTTATTGAGGATGTGTACTGCTGTTTTCACACTCAGGTTTTCAAAACAATAACAATACAACAAAACATAAATGTTGGCTACAGTATAAACAAAATTACTGAGAGCTAATTTTGTATAGATTTAAATGGTTAGCCATGCATGTCTATCAGACCTGTTTTAACGCAGGTATTATTGCGGAGCTGGTATCCACTCGGACACTGACACTGCAGCTCTCCTGACGGCAGGGTGCTGCTGGAAACTCCATCTGGACAAATGCAGTGACGCTTGTTGCCAGGCTGCGGAAGACACAGCAGACTGCACGGCTGCTCAGAACAAGCATTCTGACCTACAAGACAGAGTGGTTCTTAAAACATCTCAAATAAGTCAGTTGTGGTGGTGTTTGAATAGACCTAGAGTATATTCTCCATAACTGACTGAGGGGTCATTAGGAACTGACCTCTGTTTTTTCCTTTGTAGAAGATCTTGAGATCCATCACTCCTGTTAGTCTGCTCACTATCAGCTCACTGTCTGGTGAGCCTGATTTAGGTGCCTTGAAGATGCCCATTCTAGACCAGTCATCCCAGTATAGATCATTCTGCACACAAAGACCAGTATAACAGTCAACTCTGTTGATCATTAAAGACAACTAGGCAGTAACAACACAAACAGGACCTACCTTAAAAACAGCAATGGCGTAAGGATGAGGCAGACCCTCCATTAGCACAGTGCGGTGGTCTCCGTTGAAGTCGGCTCTTTCGATGCGGTCTCCGTACGCCTCTGTCCAGTACAGCCACGATTCATCAGCCGTGATGCCGTTGGGCCAGCGGATTCCCTCGGACACGATGCAGGAGATGTTGGAACCGTCCATCCAGCTGCGGTAGATGCCTGCCGCATGATCTCCCCAGTCGGTCCAAAACATCAAGCTGAGAGACAGAATGAACAGCTTCTGAGGAGGAACTAATCACTGGGTTTGTGGCATAAAACTGTGGCATTGAATGGTTCCCAGGGTTTTGAGTGAGACACTAAGCAGCAAGTAAACTCAATACTAACTGTCTACCTTGTTTTTTGTCAGTAAATCAGTATTTATTCCTTTAGGACGGACAGAAATGCTGCACAGAAAAGCTTTAAGAACAACCGTTTGTGCCACATCAATATTTTTATATCACTTTAATTTTCATGCCAGTCAATTATAATGGTCTACTTCAGACAAACCCATCACTAAATGGTAAAACTAAACTGTGATTGGTTGCTTTACATGTCACTCAGCTGCAATGTTCACCAGACCTTTTGATGTTCAGTAAATGAGGGAAAACTAGGGGATTGTGGGAACACTGTACCTTTCTTCAGGCATGAGTGTTAGGGCCCGAGGGTGTTCTAAGACTGAAGAGTTGATCAAAGTTTGCCTCAGGTCTCCATCAGAGTTGGACACCTAGAAGACAGACAACATAAGAATGACAACAGACCTTGCATTTGCAGGGATGCATATGACATTGCTACAGTTTCCATTAATAATTACCTCAATTTTTTGAGCGTCTGCATCCACCCAGTACAACAACCTGCTAATGGGGTCAAATGCCAACGCCTCTACGTTTTGTAGGTCCATTCTGATAATCACTTCCTGTCCTGAGCTTCCATTCAAACACAGTCTCTATGACAGCAAAACAGATCAAATATAAACGAAACTTATAAAAACTAAACCCTAGGACTAAACTAAACACACTACTATGTCTGTAGTTGTGTCTAGGAATACATTCATGCGTTCTTAAGCACACAAATAAGTCACTTAACCTTATTTATTCACCTGTATGGTGTCCAGCGAAATATCAGCCCAGTAGATGCAGTTCTTCTCATAATCAAAGTCCAATGCCACGGCCTCATGGAGACCCGAGAGGGGCAGCGGCTGGTCTGCGCCGGTGGCCAGATCATAGCGATGGATGCCGTTCCTCACCGCATACAGGATAAACTCGTTACTCTCTACAGGATAAAGGCAAAACAGTCTGAATAAAACAATTCTAAGTTACGAAAAACACTAAATGGCCAAGTTTGTTGACAGTAACACAACCTCTGTGCTTGTTGAATATTTAAACGGGCAGTGAATTCTGAGAACCGCTGTTAATGTTTGAAATTGACACCCAAACAAACACACCCCTCCCTTCACGGTGCTGCCCTCAAAATTAAAAACATGCTACGCAACACAGGTGATGACTAACAGTTTGCGCATTTGCCCGTATTGTTGACTGACTACAAGAGTGTTCGTCTAATCTCCTTTGTTTTCATCATATTGGTATGAACACAATATTTCAAACACACAACAGGCATCTAGTAAATATTCTCAAAATCATTTCATTGGGTGTTGATTTCAAGTTTCAATAGTGATTCACAGATAAAGTTTACCACACCTTTTATTTTCAGAAGCATTAATAAAGAGATCTATCAGTTTTCATACTTCTGGATAGATTTACACTAGATTAGAACGTGACTGTAGGAATTAGCTTCCATTTAGACACAAGATCTAAAGGAGGTGGCGTAATCCAAGGAGGATGTTCTCACCTCCCACAGGACACGGCAACATTTCTCCATCCAGACGGGCTTCAACATCTCCACCACTGCAGCTATCCCCAGACACCTTCCTGTACCTGAATCGCACCAAAGAAAGCCTTCACACTGCAGAACAACACTGAAGAACTCTTGTTCTGAAGGTTGACACTAGGTGATGCTGTAATTACACACATCGATAAACGTTCCCGTTTTCATGCATTCATTTTGTGCTCTGATCCAAGGAGATGCAGAACTATTTGTCCAAGTTACATTTGGATTAAAAAGGATGGTTTTGTGTAATAATGAAAGTGAAAGTAACCTCAGCATGTTAAGATGGACAACAGTTAAATGCGTCGTCATTATACAAAAATATTTGATGACACATAGAAAAGTGTGACCAATCAGAATCAAGTAATCATGTAATTATAGCAATTAACGCCACTTCCCCATTTCCCCAGTAACACTCTACAATTTTGATTAACCTTATTTTTCTCCAACTCACTCTTCATCTCATCTTGGCTGACTGAATAATTCATCTAAACTTATCCAGCTAAATTCAGTTCTGCAGTCTGTGTTCTAAATATTCCTCTCCTCCCGTCTGCGGATAATGAGAGGAGAGAGATGCGCGGCGACACAGCAGTGGCACATCTAATAACGCTCTTGGTTTGCTGATGTTGGCGGCTGACAATCTGCATCTAGAAGGAAATGATGTAGTTAAAAAGTAACATTTCATCTTTTGTTTCACTGCGCTGAATCACGTTGGACTTCATTTGTGTGTCAACACAACCGATCAACCGATCAACAACATAAATCTTTAAAGAGACCTTTTACGAATACAAGATCTACAATAATTCATCACACAGGTTTTAAGTGACTTAAGCAGTTAAATGGAGATCATCTGGGTGTAATTAATGTGCTTCAGTTGATAGCAGTATAACTACACCTTGAGGGCTTATGTTCTGCTGAGTCACCGTTGGCAGGACTATCACCATTAGGAAGAACGAACACTTAAAACAAGTCCATAAAAAGCAACTGGAAAGCACAAGATAAATATGAGTACCATGAGGGACCAGGCAAGAACACAAGGACACTGGTAAGAGAGACCAATGAGAAACCCTAAAGCTTGGCTGAAGTGGCTGAGGTCAGAGGGACTGTGCCTACAGCAACTGCTGCTGAAGATCTTTAACAACAAAAACAAACGCTGGTAAAATTGGCTTTTGACATCTAAACGTGTAAGACTCTAAACTTCCAGCTGGAATTGTGTTCTGTGGTCTGAGGGGAGCTTTTACTAACTAACAGCCAAGAAGATAACAAGGTGGTCTAGGATGGGTAAGAACTAGAAAGGCAGAAGGTAAAAGAATGAATCCAACAGAATGCAGGGAAATTCTGGAAGAAAAAAGCATTAACTGGCAAGACAACTAAAGACTCTGGAAAAGATTTGTTTTCAGGCAAGACGCTGATTCCAAGCATCTAGAAGTGGATTAAAACAATGTTAATGTCTTAAATGTGAAAGACAAGTTCTCAATTCAAGTGTGTGGATTTAAAAAAAGGCAGTCTGTCAATCTCTATTCAACCTGACTGAGCCTAAGCAGTTTTGCAGATACAAATGATGTAATTTAAATTTTGATGTATTTTATATATATTGTATTGAATAACTGGTTTAAACTAACCCTTTGCTGCGGCGGTAGGTAGTGCCCACTGGACAGGGTACCGGAGGGGTGTACGGGCTGCCGGAAAACTCTGGATCAGGCACACACACCTCAAGAGACAGATCCTCACTCAGCTTGAATCCGTAGTCACTGGGAAACGGAACGATCAGACAATGACAGGCAGAGAATGTGTTCAGTGTTTGGCACTCATTAGCTGAAGATAATGGTGATTTGAGCCTAAGATAATGGTGATCGGAAGGGTTTTGAGCTCATACCATTCATAATCCTGTCGAGTGCACGAGCAGTTCGACAAAGTCACAGGTCTGTCAAAGTCCTCTCCATTGAAGCAGGTGGCGTGAGGCGAACGGCGCTTGTACACCATCTCTCTGCCGAGCAGACATCCATTTCCCCTCTCATCAGACGGAGACCAGAGTTTATAATCACCCTCAGAGCATGGCACACCTGAGCATATCAAATAACATCTGTAGCATTAGAGAGACAAACTTCAAATGTTGGCTTGACAAAATGTTACAGTGTTGAGGGTTGGATAAGATTGATAGAATAGTTAAGATGTTCTGTGATTGGTTGCTAAGGCGCTAAGTGGTTTATAGGGTATTGCTAGTTGGTTGTGGAGTTGTTTTGTGTAATTTCTAGGGCAATGTTTTTTTTAAAGAAGTGTCATAAGTGGTTGCTAGCAGATGCTATGAAGGTATCATAATGACTGGTTGCTAGGGTGTTGCTATGGTGTCCCGAGTGGTTGCAGGGGCACTGTGGGTGGTTGCTACACAGATTCTAGGGCTTACCAAGTAGTCACAAGGAAACGATTAGTAACTTGCAAGAGAATTTAAAGTTTTGACATGCAAATTATTCTTAATCTTCTAGATTGGCAAACCTTTTTAAATCATTAATAATATTATTATTTTAAGCAATTATTGTTGTGTTAATTTCTCACCAAGTACATCACTGGCGTTGACCTGCACAATTAACCAGCTGTGTTTCTGGTCTGCGTAGGAGCCGAAGATGGTAAAGATGGTGTTCTTCTCACCCGGTTCTGTCAGCAGCTGGTAGATATACACTTCCTGCTCAGAGAACTGAAACTCTTTCCAGGTTTCCCCCTCGTTGGTACTGAACCTGGGAAGATAAGCGGAAGAAAACAAGACAGCTATAAGTAACGTCCTAAAGCTGGCTAATACTCAGAGAGCTTCGGTGATCTTCAAAGAACTGTTCTCACTTGAGAGTTCTGGTGGAACCGCCTTGTGCTATAGCCATTAGAATCCCTCCATGGTCTCCCCAGGTGTAGAAATGAGGACCTGCTAAGGCCTGCAGAACAATGTGATACGTGATAGTAAATGAAGATGAAATATTTCTTTTGTAGTGGACTTCAACCGGAATATGCTGGTCCTCACCTCTTTCCACCTGACACCGGCGCTGCTCGATACATACACATTGGGTTTGTTGGCCAGATTCTTTCCCACAGATCCTGTGCAGAACCAAGCAAGAGAGAGAGAGAGTCAGAAGACGATCAATAATCACGCTGCATCTCTTCATATCTGTTTACATTTGGTATTACCATGCATTTGAGGTAATCAGATTAGAAGTGGATTGTATGTAATGCGATCATCCAAAGCACATTCAGGTGTGCACAAACCAATGTGACTACAACACATTTATAGTGTAAACAAAAGACCATCTGCTTATCTAACAATATCATATAATGACTAAGTCAAGAATTAGGGTTTTGAATTTCAGATACTAGGTCTAAACTCTTAAGTCCAAACAAAAACAACATGAATAAACAATACAAATTAATCCAGATTCAAATACAGTTAATACAGACATCGGACACAGAGACTGTTTATTCAATTA
Source organism: Yasuhikotakia modesta (assembly GCA_036877545.1). Classification (NCBI taxonomy): domain Eukaryota; kingdom Metazoa; phylum Chordata; class Actinopteri; order Cypriniformes; family Botiidae; genus Yasuhikotakia; species Yasuhikotakia modesta. The sequence continues at coordinate 72,940 of JBAJNP010000768.1, read as the reverse complement.
TCAGCTGTACATTTGTAGACAGATCACTTCACACTGATGTTTACACCAGGTTAAAACAAAGCCAAAGTGGTTTTGAATCTTGCCCCAACTGCAGATTTCCAAAAAAAGACATGCAGCATGTTTCAAACCATAACAGCGACAAAATAACAGGAAACCGGCTCACACAAAGAGCCAAAGACAAGAATCAATGTGTCTCTTGTCGCTTCAGTCTCACCGACGTGACAGGAGAACAGATACTGTCTGTCACCCTCTCTTGTGTCACAGCTCTGATCTTTCCCTTTCTTAAAACATTTCACTGCTGTATTACTGCAGCCAGTTTTCTCATTAATTAATCCGAGTGGTAATGAACATCATTTGCATTCAAATCTTTTAAAAAAGATATGTGCTGCAAAAAGCACTTAACACATTTTGTTCAATGAGAACAACGTTGGGGTGGTGTGTTCGTTCCCGGCGGGGTCGATGAGCGTGAGGGTGTGTTTGTATGTGATAATTAGCCGGAGGATGAAGTACAAATAATTAGCACATCTGCGTCAGAGAGATAGCAGCCGAAGTGGGCAGACATTTTCACAAGCCCTCTGTGCTTCTAAGGCCTTAGATGCATGTGCATTATCTAATAATCATTTAATTAAAGATCTGTCTGCAGCTGGCAGGGAGAGAAAGAGAGAGAGTGAAAGAAAGACTCAAATGGAAGGAAGTGCCTTTTAAACTGTGTAGAGAGCAAAATCAATGTTTTCCAACAAGAGTGGATTTGATAAATCAGGCTTATGAACAAGCCGTACTTGCTCAATGTCGTTTCCTCAAAGTTCTGCTGCAATATTACAGCTTTACATTACAGAAAACATGTTACAAACATTTGTAGGTTGAGTAGATAAGTTAATTTTTTTTACTAATCAAGAGGAGGAACCGAGGCCAGCAGCTAAAGTGCAAGTCTGCTTGTATTCTCTCTCTCTCGCTCACACACACACTCGAGAGTGTTTAAGCACAGATCACAGCTAATCATGTGTCCCACCTGTTGCCATGATGAGACCAGGTGCAGACTCTTTAGACAAAATAGGGATTCTACGCAGCTGAATATTCAACAGCTGACTCCACCTCTGGGCCAAGTGCAGGGAACAGCCTTTGTCCAGCTGGAGAGAGAGAGAGAGAGACAGAGAATGAGAGAGAGAGAGAGAGAGAGAGAGAGAGAGAGAGAGAGAGAGAAAGCGAAAGGTATGAGAAAACATCTTACCCCAAATGACCAATAAAAAACACAATTGCAACAAAACTACTACAAAACCTTCAACATACTTGTGTCAACAACAAAAAAAATGCATCTTACAATACAGCACAAAATCTATCTGATGTCTTTGGTTCAAAAAGGCTGTAAAATGTAATATATCGGGTAAATATCTGTACAAATAGTAGGATGTGGCATCAACAACGCATCAAAAAGTTTTATTCTGTACCAGTACAGAGATCAATAATGAATGTAAAGAAGATTAGAAGGTCCACACTGGACCTGTCTGATTTTGTTGAATCTGTTCAGCCATGGGCATCTTCAGTACCTGGCAGTCTATGGTTCCACCCAGACTGTCTGCAGCGGGCGGCTGCAAAAGTTCCCAGGTTCCTCCTTTATCAAACGTGATGACCGATCGCATGTTGTCCTCGGTGACTGTGCCATTGATCAGGGTGGCCACAAAGACGCCCCTCAGACCCTCCACCCGGTGGAGGTCCGCAAACGGCTCGTTGGCGAAGTACCTTCAAACACACAAACGTATTTTAAATGCATTTTCAACCGCATTTAGCTTCCATGTCGCATTTATATATGATGTGAGAGGTGCTCTGTGAAAATGCCCATGGCATGAGGAGCCAAGAACCATCTCATCTGCATTCTGCACTGCAGTAATTGCGTCTTTGCTCCCAGGGTGGCTGTGCTGAGCTCAGGGGTTTGGCTGTGGTTGAGATCCCATTTTGCCGCAGAGTAAAACAATAGTGTGTCCTTGGAAAACAGTGTAGGAATGATGGATTGCCTTGTATTGACGGTCTTAGCACAGTGATTGGTGGGTGAAGCTCAAAGTTCTTGCGTTACAGACACAAGACCTCTGTAACTTGCTTAGGAGTTGCAGGGACATAATCGATTTGTCAATGCTTCACTAAACCAAAAGGTGCCAAGGCCAGGAACATCTAAAGGTTTCAAGGCCAGGAGCTCAACAAAGCGTGTTAGTCTTCCAAACATCTCAAGCTTGGATAAATTGTGTTATTGGTTACAGTTACACTGTCAGTGGGCAGGAAGGTCTCACACACACAAACACAGTGATGTCAAGTGGTACCTTATAAGCGTGTTGCTCCCAGAACCATCAGGGCTGTAGTACAACACATTCTCCAGAGACAGAGAAAAGGACAGGCCTTGTGTGTCAGAAATGTACAGGTGTGTGACGTTATTGTTGTGGTTCACACACACAAACACTTGGTCCTCCGATGCATCTGCTATGTAGTACTCCTGCAAAAACACACACACAAAGACAGAGAGAGACAAAGAAAGAGAGACAGAAAGTGAGAAAGAAAAATAGCCAAATTAAGTCATAGGCATGAATCTATCCAACAGTGACTGAAGGTGACAGGACTCACTGTGATTGGATGGCGAGTGTTGAACTGAGCGGCTCTCATTGGCTGGCGGTTGTAGGAAACCCACAGCTGGACAGACTGAGGTTCATGACTTCCAAACAATGTCTGTGAAACAAAAGGACACAATGATCTGTTACGATTTGTTCAATTTCTTTATAACCTTCAACTTATCATCTTTGATACTGGTGGCTTGTTTTATTACAGCTTTTAGATCAATCCAAAACTAGGACATGGAGGAAAACAAATGTAAAATTAAACAGTAGAGCACCATAAAGATTTCATGAGATAAGATGACACATTCAGCTATCATAAACCACAGCATTTTATCTAAAATGAGGTCAGCCAGTATCACTGGTAGAAGATATGCCCAGCCAGCATTATAATCACCGAGTCCTGCGCCTAAATACGGCTGAATAAGGAAATAGAGGATACAAAAGGAAAAAACAGCCTCTCATTTGTAATTCTAAAACCGTTGCTTTTTTAAAAGATCAAAGACGGGGGACGGGTGTTAGCTGTGAGACATCGCCTCAGTGTAGACAGTCTGGATGTATCGCTGTCTAGCAGCATCCGAAATGAACAATGCATCACAGAGGGGCAAGAACTGTGACTTTCTGCTTTTTACTCTTTCTTTTACTTTCTCATCTGTAATCGGTCTTGAAGTTCAGATTGATTCATCACTCTTCCCCTCGTCTGACAGGTTGTCACATTTAATCATTCCATGGGGCGTGAGAGTGACTAGATCAGGTTCACACAGCCCTCTGAAACAACATTAACACAGTAAAATAAGTACCACCTGCAAGCTCACGGTCCTAAAATCTAGTGAGCTGCCTGTTACTGGGGTGTTTTGAGGCAAATTTTGAGGAAGCATTACATGCATCCTTTCACGCAGACAGCAAATCCCATAATGCATTGCATGAAACTTGCACTGAAAAAATTACAAGACTAGGTATAACCAACAATATTTTGGTTCAGACTACAAATCTCATTTTTTGTGTAAGCTGTACACGTTTATCTGTATTAGAGTGCTGAAGCTAAATCAACTGTGACTTGAGTCTCCCATATGCTGCCTACAAGATGAGCTGCCTATGTAGGCAGTAGGCAGCTCACTAGGTTTTGGAACAGAGCCCTTGTCTCACTGGAAAAAACAAATAGTATGCAGAAACCAAACAAAGATATGCGACACTGAGGAGAACAAAGACGCCATTAAAGGTGATAAACGAAAAGCAAACAAAGCTTTATCTTTCATCCACACTTAATCTGCTTTATTGCATTTTCCTAGATTATGTTCCGGGCCAACTGCCCTGCAAGATGGGAGTGCTAATGGGAACAAATATAAACAAACACAGCCACATAAACAAGGATTTTGGCTGTAAAAACAACAGGATACAGGCCTGACCAATAATGTTTGTGCTCCTATATAGGCATGATCTTCCTGACTAACAAGCTTAACCACTTTCCTGTTTGAATGGTACACAAGCTCCGTGTTGTCTTAGATCTCTACTGCCTGGTTTTCAGTCACACTATTGATTTATCTCGCTGTTAACGGCTGTCTCCAGGAACAGACTGCAGTGGCGTGAAAGCAGCCAAAACACAATCTGGCTTTAAGGAGCAAAGAGGAAGGCGATATCTTGAAACAGACGCTGTTGCAGAGACAGCTTAAGAGAGCACCGAGTGTTGTAACAACAATCAAATACAAAACAACTGACATGCAGGATACAAAGCCAATGAAATGAAAGGTTGCACTGGCTGCTTTTTGAATATGCAAATGCAGCATTAGTTGAGCAGGATTCGTTCTCCGAATGACTCGTACAATTACTGAATATCAAACAATTACAGTCAGAGTTACAGTCATTAACACTGGATGTCTGAGATATTGTGTGTTGATTTGTAGAGATGTTATGGATAGGTGGGTGTATTAAAAAGCCTACTGAAATAAACAAGACTAATGTGATGTATTTATAACACTGATTAGAATTTACTGCCTCATTCACTCACTGCCTCATCATAACTGATGCTGTGAGTGAAAGGCCATCTCAGCGGTCAGTAGCTGGGCTTAATTTAACTTATTTTTGTCGGATGAGATGCCAGCAACACTTTAACAACTGTTATTTCACTCAGAAATTGGCAAAATGTCAGCACAGGTAGCACAACAAAAAATCCAGCTTTATATTTAATACATTTATATTTTGTTTAATACGTTTATTTAGAGTTGAAAAAATGCTTCATCATTTTTACAGTAATACTATTAAATCCATGTGCCATGTTCGAAAGAAGGTCGCAAACGTTCTACCAAGGTTCCAATTGCACCTGACACCTACAGCCACCAAGCAATTGAAGTATCATTAGACATTTATAGCCAGTTACCCACAAACAAGTTTTGAGCAATAGCCCCTTATTGTGCAGCCATAGCATCCAAGTATCCTTAACAACAATCCTGACAGCAAAATTACCTTTTACGTTACATGCCAAAATGAATGGAACTGTTTCTGCACAGCAGGTCTAATGAATATTTGGCTGTGGTGTCACTTTGCTGCATTTGTGGAGAAGGCATTTATCTATGAAACAACAGTCCTACTGTGCTGGCAATAGCTCTTTTAGCTTAGTTCAAGCATGAGTGAGAATGGGTAGATACAGCAAGCTGAAGGAACCTGCTGTGAGATGTTCTTGCATTGCACTAGCTGTTGGTTCAAGTTGAATCAACAACTCCTACTCAAGCAAAGTCAGAAAGTAAGAAACCATACAAGATAGCAGCTCCAGTCCAAACTCTAGTGGGAATACTCACTGTCTAGGCAGCATTGTAGACATAACAGAACCTCAGAAGGGACCAATGTCACCAAACCTGGAACACTCTACATGAGCAGATGCCACTAACCACCTAAATTAGTTCTTTACAGCAGTATGAATTGTAGTTAGGACCAATATAAAGCTAATTTATGTCTCATGACTGACCTTTAAATTCCTGACTCATCCAGATTCACATTACACCCCAAAACCAGTTTATTACTGAACCAGTTTGCAGCGCTATGGAAAGACGAGGATTAAGTGTTAAGTAAAACAGGCTTAATTATTCTTATGGATCTTTATAAAATAATGGATAAATGCCTCAGACTAATTAAGGCTGTGGAAACCAAGGTCCTCTCCTCTAAGAAGCTTCTCGCTGCCAAAGGCTCTTGTGATATTCATTATGGTAATCCTATTAGTCGTGCTGAAGATAGAGGGATTCGGCACAATGAGAGCGAGAGGGTGAGTCACAGATGAAAGACAGAAAAATGGGAGGAGCTTCTGATTTATGACATCATTATCGTTTGTTGCAAATCCTAAGTGAGCGGCTTTGCTGTCCAACGCCCACGGTGCGCTGCCTAAAATGGACCCTCATAGGTGACTGATCTGGAGCCGTCCACATAGGCAGCAACTCTGTGAATTATATACATAGCAGTCTTTAAATAAACCGTGAGAATTAATTTCAATAAAATGTCAGCATGTGGCTAAGCCTATAATGTGCTTCACTAACACTAGCATAAACGTACATAAAGCACCAAAAACAACTTAAACAACTTTAGAACAAATATTAAAAACTGCCTATTTTCTAAACTACTTGAAAGAAGTACTGTGTCAAATAATCACAATGCATTCTGGGATTACCCGAGTCAATCAAGGTATTTTAAGTAGCAGCATAATTACCATAATAATTATGCTGCCTGTCTTCTGGAACAGCCTTTGTTTTGAGTGCATGCCCATGACACTTTAAAACGTTGCCTACAGAAGCAGCTCACTAGGTTGTAGAAAGGAGCTTTTGTGTGTTTTGTGAGTAAGAAAGTGAGAGAGTAAGAGAGAGGGGGAGAAAGAAAGAGCTACTCTGAAGGCAGACCTGGCCAACAGGGTCAGGGCCAGGCCACACGCAGACATCAACATGCCAAGGCCTTAAAAAAATCTGTCATTTTCTATCCCCCTCAAGCACAGACATATTTACAACCAGCCCAGCCATAAGAATTCCAGAGTGTTGTTTACACTTGGCTGCTTGCTATTTCTGTAGTTTATCATAGAACTGTGTGCATCTGTGTAACTTTTCAACACTAAGATAAACCAAAGTGATGGTCTATAAAAAAATACATTATATTCAGATATGACAATGGAAAAAAGATAAAAAAAAAAAAAGAATAGGTTCCAAACCTATATAACCTTGTTTCCTCAAAAAAAACAAACATAAAAATAGGAAAATGTCAAAGACTAACAGCCTTATCCTCTATTCACTTTAAAGACCCATGTCAACATTCTTCAAAATTTCTCCTTGTGTTCCACAACAGACCATCATGAGCAAACGACAGAATTTTCATTTCCCTTTAATACGACAACCAGAACAATGCGAGTAATTATAAAACAGTTTCTCTGAATTACAGAGGCATTCGCTGGCATCATTACAGCGTCGTGTTGAACACAAGACCATATGGTGGCACCGGGCAGCAGAACGCACATAAGCGGTACATGAGTGGTTAGATGGACCCTGGGGAAACCAAGCCACAACTTCATTAGCGGAACATAGATCAGACCTGTCAAGCAGTCGCTGCTCTGCTGTGCTTTAAAAAGGGCCACGCGCACAACGCTGCATCACATACAGCAACAGTGTCTTTGGTTTTCTGAACAATTCCAAATTTCTTCCCACATTAATGGGTGTCCTGGGTCAGTTTGTTCTTTACGCAACCTGGCAGTGACATGTGTGGCCTAGCAGATGCTTCATCCAGTTCTGAGCAGTCAGGCGCTTACTGTGGGATGTAGCTGGTGAGATGCCAGTCTACACAGGGTGGAAATGATTTACCGATGAATACACTCAAGGGTGAACGTTGTAGTGAAATGTAACAAGAGCCGCGGTCGGCACAGACACTTGGTCTAGACACTCATTGTTTTTAGCAACTAAGATCTAAATCAAATATGTAGGCATTGAAAAATTTAACAGCTCAGTAGCTCATATAATACTGAAATAAGATAAGTATTTTTTAAAATGATAAATGAGATGCAAAACAGGAATCAAATGCCCCCTTATGCCACATCTGGACTATATTTGTGTGATTCAACCCCTTCAAACCTCAGTTAACAGCCCAGATCTTTAACCACAATGCCACATTAACCCTCAGTAACAGATATGCAGATAATGCCTAAACTTGCGATAAATAAAATTGAGATAACTGAGATAATAAAAGCACGCAATAACATATCACCTTCTAGGACTGTGAATAAAAGTGAGACCATCACTCTTCTATGGCATTGGCCTTTATAGACTCATAGAGGGTCACTTGTCTGATTTACATGCGGTAGCTAAATCTCCTCATCCAATTCTCAGGCTTCAGATAAGCTGGTTATCACTTCCTGTTCGTCTCGAGTGAGATCGTTCTTTCACTTCATCTGAAGAGTGTTTACACATGCCCACAGGGGAGGCATTCAGCTGGGGTTGGCACCAGTCTGACTCTCGGCACTCTCTCCATTTTCCCTTTTAATATTCTAGCTCAGTCGTGCTTATGTTTCTTTCTTTTGCTAGATAAAAAAGGCATGAAGCTAGGAGTTATTTCCTGGAAGTTAGCAGGGACAGACTCCTGGGCTTGCTCTTACCCTGGTGGTCGTGGCGAACATGTACTTGTCCCGTAGCTGGAAGCTGTCCACCTTCTCAAGGACAACTCGCCGGTTCTGCTCAGTCTGGAAGAAGTCAGTGCTGCTAAGGATGCTGGAGTCGCCCTGGGGCTCGTGCCGTTGGACGAACACTGTGGTGGGGCTGTCGTATGGTTCTACGCCCCTGTGAACATGCAAAGACAGACATCAGTTTTTTTAAGTTTCAAGTTTCAAACATCTGTGGCCTCCAATAAGAAAGTACAAGTGCATTTTCTAATCCTGAATACCAAGTTTTTTTATCAGAACATGCACTGAGTAAAATGTGAACTTAAAAAAAGTGATTAAGTTCCATAATTTATTAACATTTGGTACATCCCCCTTTGGTTGTAGGCACAGCATGTTCTCCAGCTGGCATGGACACAAGTTTGTGCAAAACCTGATGGTCCGTGTAATTCCGGCATGCTTTGAGAATGTTCCAAAAAGTGCATGTTGTGTGCTTCAATGGCAGCTAAAAAATCTGACCTTTTGTACAGAAGACAATGTCATGTCAACAATTTACTCACTTGATCTGTGATTTTAAAAGAACTTGGAGAATCCTAAATATTTCTTACTCATTTTACATGTTAAAGCTACATAATTAAAAAACATTATTTACAGGTTTAAATCATTTTTATACCTATTAGACATCCATATTGTACTTAAAAACGCATCCTCGCTTCAACATCTTTGAACATCCTCACACACACAAACATAAACATGTACAAATGATACAAGATTAAACTACTTCTATCTGATACATCGATCACAAGATCAACAAGAGTTTTGCTCATCTAAACTAACCCTGAATCAAAAGGCAACCAAATTAACTCCTAAATTTTTCTCCAGTGCAAACCACAGATCAATTATTCAGGGAAATCTTCTTCGTGTTCTACATGTTGCTTCTCTCCGCCCAGACCAAAGTCCTGACTTCACTCACTTCCTCTATAAACACACAGGGTTGATTGTTGAGACTGGCTCTTACAGCTCAGAGCTAAGGGATAAAGGGATTATCCAGCAGGAGGGCAAACACACAGACCTCAGCTGCTCACCGTCTAATTCACGGCCGGGAGTTTAGCACGTCTAGCAGTGGAGATGAAAATAGAAGCTTTCAGCACTTTGAGTCAGTCTCGCAGCTTCACCTGTAGTTTGTCTAGATTAAAGCTAGAAGCCGATTGGGCTTCAAGTAGATACAGTCAACTGCAAAAATCATAAATACTTCACAGAAAACATGCAATGAGTAACACATCAAAAGTGTTTGCTTGACCTATAAAAAAAACTCATCCTGTTTGACTGGATTTGCTTCTTCCAAAATTGAAAGACCTTTTTCTATGTTTCAAAGAGATTCACAAAAAGAAAAATATGTAGATGGCTACGTTAAAATTACAGGTTCCGCTGACAAAATTAATGGAAAAGTTTACTCAAAATAGAAATTTCTGTCCTCATTTTTTCACCCTCAGTAAATGTCTTTCCAAATTTGTTTAACTTACTTTCCTCCATCAGTCACAAAAAGGGAACAGTTGCCTTCCTACATATCTCACAAATCTTATTTGTGCATGTGCATATTGAAACTTGGTCTGTTGCACAATGTTCCTCATAAAACCATGATATAAAGCTAAAGTCATTTGGACCAGTTTCATGGTGATTTTTCTGGAGTCTGACAGCATGATGTCATTGTGCTTAAATAAGTATCATGAACATTTTTCATGAACTATTTACTTTCATTTACCATAGACAAACATCAAACAGGTTTGAAATGACAAGAAGGTGAGTAACTGATGACTTCAAGTGATAAGTTCAAATTGATCACAATTCCCTTAGGCCAATCGCCAGAGCGACAAACCAGAAGTTCCAGTAGCTCAATTGGTAGAGCATGACACTGACAAAGCCAAAGTAATGGGTTTGGTTCTCACAAAGCACATGACTGTTACTGTGTACCCTGAATGTGACCTGCTTTGCTTAAAACAGCATGCCAAATGTTTAAACAGTAAGCGCAAATGCAAATCAAAAGCGGTTATCGCTGCACAGTCGGTCCTCAGACTCTTGAATCATTTGTACTGGGCCACTTCAATGGGCTTCTGATTTCATCTCCATAGGCGCTGACTGCCACTTCAGCAGATGAAGGGAGCCAAGGCTGGGCAGACACAAATCAATTATTAATACAAGTGCGGTCTGGACTTTATCGGCGGAGCATCCACGACTGACTGTTTCACAACCAAGCAGCTTTCTTGGACTACAGCCCACTCATTTAAGATTTATCTTTATGAATCGTGCTTCAGCGTGCGGTTGGTCTGCTCTTTTCGCAATGAGGAACATGAAAAGCAAATTTGTTTTTCACAAAGACATTATTGATGCTATAAAAACAGTATCCATGATGAGTTTTAGTCATAACGTTCTAATTAGCTTTGCCTGGATCGTATCCTGGAATGTAATGTTTATGAACCTCGAGAAAAATAAGCCCTGCTTGGATATTTCAAGTTGCTGTTTGCTTGCAGTGCCGGTAACTGGTTGTGCAAATTCCAAGCACTGGCTCCGGTCCAAAGGAGTTTTGCATTCCTACATAAACTCTCACATAACTGCAGCACAAAGCTATCAGCTCTTTTCAGATCTTACACACTGATACACAAACCCCATATGGAGCGGCACGGAGAGCAAACACTGGGTTTAGAAGCTATTCCTTTGAATAGCAATCAAAACTATAGAAATGAGTCAAGAATCCATGCAATCACATTGACAAAGGTGAGAACAATGAATGCTGACTGGAGGTGTTTATGAGTAACCAACTAGTCATGCATACCTTCTGCAACGAACAATTTGGCTAGTAAACCTTTACTTTTAGCTAATTGTATTTTATTTATGCCCCTGGCTGCCATAAACACCAATGGAACGCAAAACACCAATCCCCTTTCAAAACCTCCACCACACAGAAACCGAATACACTGTGTGTTACTGGTATCAGACTGGTATCAGTGTACCGATGACAATGCATGCGCTCCACAGAGGCCTTGTTAACAGATTGTGACTTGCCTCACTTGTTTTTCTGAATAAGAACATGTAAAATGATGATGAAGAGATAACCTGTTTTAGCACATAATAGCCTAATAATAGCAGTTTCACTTTTAAACTGGTTTCTATTTCAGCTACAGAAAGTTGAAAAAGTTGTTTTAAGTTTCAAGTTGTCTAAGTTGTTTTGAAACCATTACAAAATAACACTTGTTAACTAAACAATATAAATAATGTTATACTTGTATTTTTATGTATAAAGTTATTGATCTTCTATAGTTGACTATAAAAGTTACGCTAAATGAATCTCCAACAAATACATGCATTGAAAAACTCTGAAGTGTCTGAGTTTTAAAGGAAGTGTATCTTCTTTCTTAAGAAAGTTCTAGATCTTACGCAACAGCTCTTACCAGAAGTAGGACTTCACATGCTCCTGAATCAACACCCATGTCTCGCCGAAGTCATCTGACTTCCACAGCTGCAGAAGAGAAACCAAAGGAAAACAGCAGAAAGACGAATGAGTGTTTTGGGAGTTTCAGGCAGTTTCCTTCAGAACATTTAGTATGATTTACCATTAGCCATGAATCAGCGTTTCATACGAAAATTATGGCTGTTTAGTTATTACAAAAACATGCTGTGAAGTGCAAACTCAACACAGCCAAAAGTACATAAATCTTACAAAAGATACAGACACACGACACACAAGTAGTGTGTGTAAATTAAGAGAACAGCAACCAAACCAAACAATGAGAACAAAACTAACCGGCTAACAGACTATTGTTTGTGTGATAAACACTTTTAAAAAGTTATTTTGCAAAGTCTTAAGTAAAAATAATGAAGTTACATTTATTCATTTGGCAAACACTTTTGTCCAAAGTGACTTACAGTGAATTCAAGGTTCACATTTTTTTTTAAAGTACTTGTGATCCCTGTGATCGAACCCACAACCTTTGCACTGCTAATGCAATGCCCTACCAGTTGAGCTACAGGAACACATATTTATTTATTTATTTTTCCCTTATTTTTACACACACATATTTTTAACAATTGTTTTCATGCCTTTGAAACTATGAATGAAATGCAACATTCTGAAACTTTCAATGGAATTAAATTTCCCACCTGTTTATTGGGATGTAAGCTGTCATACCCGAGGACCAGGTTAGACCTCTTACTGTGCAACAGAAGATCTGTGGGTTTGAATGGGATGGAGAAGCTCTGGACGCTTTTACAGAAGTCAAAGGTGTTCCACAGGTGACTGTTTGTGGAGTCTGTAAACAGGTACTGGAAGCCAAAAATAAAGCGGAAATAAAGACAAATTCACCAGGCATTATCTTCTGATGTGCTTGACAGCACCAAAGAAGCTTTTAAAGCTTCTGTATTTATGTATACAGGTCATTGTCTCTGTAAGACACCAGAGGGTTTAAGTCCAGCAAAACCCCTTATTTCAACATATTTTTAGAAAATTAATTATTCAAAATTTGCATGTGTACTGCTTTAATCAGCGTCTTTTCTCTTTGTTCCTTCCTTTAAGAGTCTTCACCATAAACTTTGTCCTCCTGCTGGCCTGGTTATGGAAGCAGGACACCTCCCTCTACAGATCCAGAAACAATGAGAACTGGGACTTATACAGAATTAATTGACTTCAAAAGAAACCTAATGCTAAGCGGAGAAATGAAACAAGGAGAAAAGAAATGAGAGAGAAGTATTAGTGATTGTAAGGCGTTTGCCCTGCGGCCCACATCAAATCAGACCAGCAATAAGTCCATCATAAATCTGTGAGAGATTTTCACCTCCTGTTTTATACAGCGGACGAAAATAGAAAAGAAAACAACAGAAATAAAACAGACTGTGTGGGACTAAGGTTGAAAGTGTGAGCAACAGTTATAATTCCCCTTAAGGAATTATAGTACAAGTACTCAAGTACCCAAGGTTCAATTCTAAGTGCCTGTCACAGTCTTCACGCAGGTAATTTTTATTACTGTGTCACAAACGCATTGAAATACTGCACACAGACTGCACCAGCACCCTGACAATATCTGTTAATTATCCCATCTGTGACCACCGAGATCTGCATGTGGAATGACAGTGTGCATTAATCTGATCACTCAAAATGCAATTAAGCATCTCTGTGCTCCTACAAAGACATCGTACGCTTTACAAATGACACTGGTGATGTTTAAGCATCAGTCCTTCAGCATTAGGTGGCAGCTGCAGTGCCAACCACATCATCGACTCCAGATGAATGGTCACCGTCTGCTGTCGACAGCCCTAGCAAAGACGCAATGCAGAGTCCTGCAGTCATGCAGCCACACTCCAACTCCCATGAGCCTTTGCGCCCTGCAGAATCTCACAATAGCCAGTTACAACCGTGCCAAGGACACTGATCAGGAACTAAGACAAAAGAGGTGGCTAAGACAAAAGGCTCAGCCCTCGGAAGTCAATCTTGTAGATGCTAACACTGTCTGTGGGTTGTTCTAAGTGATTGAAGCCGTGGAAGGTCAAAGCCGCAAATGGATTGAAAATGGTCTGTCAAAGGGGTCTTGTATAGTCTCTGCTTAATCTTAAAGAGGCAAGGAAACCGGAGATTGTGCACCTACAGACAGGCTAATTTATACTTACACGTTTATTGTCAGCAGGGCTGTGGTAGAACTGGGAGATGACCTGTTTCTTGCCCTCCTTGTCTCCAGACAGTTGAAATTTCTCCGATATGTGAGTGAAGGTGGTTCCATAATCATAGGACACATACACCTGGTTAACAAACAATAAAGGGTTTCACAACAATTTAAACAAATGTTGTTATGGCAGCCATTGCAGACAAAAATTTGTTAGCAGCTTTGCCTGTATATTTTGACTTGTCTAGTAATGCAGTGCATTCTGGGATACTTTCATTCATGAGAGGCACATAAAAACTGGGCTAGAATGAAGTGTATCTTCACAATGGTGATTACTACTATTTGGCAATGCGCTAGGTTTCAGAACAGAGCTAAACTTTGTGCAAGGCAAACGTAAGAATTTGTAAAAAGTGACCTGCAATTTCATAGAAACTAACTTGAATAAGGTGTGAAGGTTAATTTCAAAGACTCATTCATACTCCGCTTTGTTTTTTTTGGTAATATGGTTCTTGAAGAACAGCTGCAGAAATGCAAGGCACTTCACAGGTGAACTGGAAACATCTCCAGAACTTTCATCACTCTGTGTATTAGATAATGTTTAACATAACCACCCAGCATGACAATTACTGCCACACAGATGGAAAATAGCACTGAGGGGCACAGAATGTTCTTTCCAGGGTGAGCGGAGAGTTAGATCGGGTGGGATTTGAGAAGAAATAATGAAGGCACAGGTCACCAGAGAATCGAGGGAGCATTCAATCAGTATGACTCACAGAGCACTAAAGAAACAAAGCCGGCTGGGTAAGATATTCTCGGAATCGGCACTCAGCGATGTGTCTTACATTGCAAACTTTATTATAAAAACAAAATAGATTTAGTGCTCATTGTCAAAAAATTGCTTAGAAATATGTTTCACATTCTAGACTGATGCTAACTGTGGCACATTTACTATTGAAATCTCAAGTTCTACTTTGACTTTTCGACGAAATTCCACCAAATCAAGTAATTCTGGGCTGTGATTGGATGTCCCAGATTTCATTTGTTTCAATTGTTAAAGAAAATGTCCATACTCACAGAGCTTGTCTTGGGGTCTGTGGCACCAACGCTGTCTCTAGCTAACGCCACTATGACATCACTCTTCTCCCCGGCCCAGTGAACAACCATCTGATTATGAGAATCATTCAGGTTGGCCTGTGAATGTAAAACAATACAACACACAAATCACAAAGACTCTTTTGTCTCTAAATCCAAATTTAAACAGAATACATCAATCTTTGATGTCACAACACAGCTTTAAAGTGGGTCTGCTCCCACTGGGTCATTTTGCACATCATATTCATTTGCCATTACTAACGCAAATTAATTTGTATCTGACATTGCCTAAAGCATGCGTTGTTGACTCTTGCAACACACACCAAGTTACAGCAATACATTTAAGGCAGACAGCCTTCTACAAAGACAACCAAATAACCACAACCACACAAATACAGTAAGCAAAAGTGAGATGATCTAAACCACAGTAGCAAGATAATTGAAACTATGGGCTGCGGTGCCCCAATCTGATGTGCAGAACAAAGAAATGTGTGTCATCCTTTCAAGTCCTGCCCCCACCTCCCCCCTCGCCGCTAAGAACAGCCCGTCTCATCTTTAATTTAAACTTCTGCAGGACGATCCACAAATGAGATCTCCACTAATATCGCCTGTCAAACATAATTGAGAACAAGCAAAACATTGCCCTCGTAATGTAACAACAAACGCCACTTCTTTTTCCTCTGGGCCTGAAGACGACTGCTGCAACTCATTAGCAAACAATGGGTTTACTTATTCAACATTAGCATGTTGAAGGACTCACTGTTTGCAAAGTAAATACCAGATTACCGACTCAAAGCAAAGACTTATTGTGTGTTTTGTCAGTTCCCTAGGAAAACATTTCCATATGTTACTGTTTCGACTGATCAGGATCAGTATTCATGGGCTGAGAAGTGAGAGGAATTGATGTCGGTTTGGGTAAGTTTGTTGTTTTGAGGAAATGAGCAGTGACTCTTGAACTACTTCAAAATAAAAGCACGTTCATATGTTAATTCAGTATGACACGCCAGTAAATCTCAATGCCTTTTAGGCCTGCTTGGCAAACAGATGCTAGTACAACACAAAGCCATTAGTAAAACTGTTATAGCCCTAAAACACTGCATGTTTTTGCTTTTATTAATGATAGTTTTCCTAATGTACCATAATACATTTCACTAGTTTTATAGTTTTAATTTTATTTTAATTCTAAACTGTTCATTACCTAACTATGCAACCGTATGTGTTTGCATGTTTGCAAACAGAAGCGCTACACAATCTTAAAACTGTTCCTGACCACCTACTGTTTTCCTAGCATCATAATGACTTTAAATGGTAATCACACCCTAATGATCCCAATCTGTGGCCCTGTGACAACAAAGGCCCATCTAAGGTCTCTATAATTTATTCACTGACCCATATTAAAATTTTGGTTTTGGGCCCTGTAAGTTTTAGCAACGTGACTACAGTAAAAATGCTTTAATCTTACTGTACCAGCAATCCTCTTATAATTACTAGTATAACACAGAGAGTCAAATGTCAAGTGTTTTAAGCTGTACTTTAAACACTCCGTCAAATGCCTTTTGTTGACTGTTGGTTTTTAAACGACATCTGATTAGTCTCTCAAAAAAGTTCATCTTGCCACATTATCTCATCAGGACGTGTAAAAGAGCTTTTCCCACCAGCTTGCCAACAAACACAGAGCAAATGGTTGCAACCTGATCCATCGCACCCTGCCAAACTCTCTGGTCTGTTTGCTCAAACCGAGTTACAGGCTCGTCTGTAACCTCCCGCTCTTGTGCACAAAGACTTTCTGCTAATCTAAAAGAGCTCTAATTTATATGACACGGCAATATCCTAAAAACATGAGCAGTAAGATTGAACGAATAAACTTAAATCTGGCTAGCTTGTCTTCTTGAGAAAGCAATAAGGAATGAGAGGCACAAATGAAATCACTTAAAACACTTCTTATGTATAATTCAGCAGGGAGAGAGAATCCAGAGGGGCAGAGCGAGAGAGAATGAGTATGATCGCCTTCGCTCATCGCTGCAAGCGTTTCACTGCTTAAAACAATGACATCATCTCTGCAGCACTAATGTTTGGGCCAACTGTTTTATTTTCCTGCAACTTGACAGTGCATGTCTGGCAACCTACCACACATGTTTCACCATGAATAAATGATGGCTCAACCACACATTTAATATTACTGTGGCCGTAACCAAAGGAAAACCAAGTGGTCATTATCTTGTTAAAGCCCTAATGCACACTTACAGCCCTGCTTCATTACTGCAGTATGGATAAGTACCATATGGGACCATCATGGGTTGTGTTGTGCTTCCATGTGTAACGCAGATGCGCTGTATGTAATGAACATATTCAATTACAACTCAATTATGTTGTGAAAATGCAATTACTTCTATCTACAACTTATTACTAATAACTAAATGACCTAAAATCACTTTAATACTTCTGTCTGGATCAGAAAATAGTGTTGTTAAAGATTGTAGGAGTCATCTGTGTTGGTCTGGTTTCACCTTGAACTCCAAAAGAGCTTTAATGCAGGAGCAGAAGGTGAAAAAAAAAACAGAACTAAAACGGCAGGTTGTTTTCTGGGAGCTGTTTAAAATTTTCACACATTCACACATATCTTATGCCCGATTCTATCCATCTCCAAAACCCTGGCGTGACAAAATTTCAATTCGTAGCTTTACAATTCCTTTTCCATCCAGAGAAACGAATCAAAAATCTTTAGCTAAGGACTCAGTAAGGAAAAACTAAAAGTAATTAACCAAATGAGATCAAATAATGACTCCACATGACTCACTTTAAGGCTCATTAAATAGACCCAGACTTACCCTGCTAAAGGTGAAGAGATGTCAAGCTCATTTAAAATCCAGTTTACAAGTTTAGAAATCGAGCTTTACTGATCACATACTTGGATTTAAATTAACATTACTAGAATTTGTCTGCCAACTTAACATGTCTTATATAACAGCGAACACAATATAGCAAATACAGGCCAGAAAAACAAACGAAATTTCCTGTAAGACTTGTTTGAATGTTTAACATTTCTCTATAACATTTGTTTAATCTTGATTAAACAATAGCATGTTTTTAAATGTTTCCAATGTGATTGTTACAGGGTAAAAAGACTCACAAAAACAATACATAAAATCTTTCAATACAAAATATTGATTTAATGTTTAAAAATATTTTCCAGTAAAAAGACTGAACACTATGAGGAAAGGCAAGATATTTCCCAACAGGCACTGCTCCCGCAGGCCTGCCATTGCGCTGCATATTTATGCTAATGACTCTGACAATTCCCTGAACTTGACAAGCCACAAAAACAAACCCTCAAAACAGTGAATATCCTCTATGGCTGGACAGGACAGAGGATGTTGATGGTCACATGGTAAAGACAGACAAAAACAACAGATTGATTGTCTATTTATTCTTACGTAACGTTGATTTTCTCTATGTGCCAAGAACAACACATAAACTAAAAGGTTTGTAAGAAGGGAGGAAGGAAGGCAAGGGGAGGGGGGGTTAGATGGTAAATCTTAATTGGATCATCTGAGGGGGTAATTCTTCCCAGGGCAACTAAAATGAACTCCATCCAAGACACTATTACAGTTCATAGAGGATTTCCTGTACACACTACAGGGTGAAAAGGGGAAAATGTCACTAATCTTAGCAGCTGCCAACCGCTACATACATATCAGTAACAGGAATGCCATTAACCTTGCAGGTCAGTACTGTTAAAGTACTTCAATCCCACCTAATCATAAATCAGTGTAAACACTGAGGCACCACCAATCGATGCTCTGTTTGTTTGACCATCCCAGTCATATCAACATGGGCTTTATTTGGAAATATATCTGATGGCTGAAACATGGCATATTGGAACCTGTCTGAAATTATTATTTTTGGAATTTCATTTGGTGGTGCTAGTGCCAGGGCTATAAAAATGACTTATTTAACCTTTCGCCTTAGAAATTATTATACATTGACCATGAAGTTAATATACAGATCCTAATACTTTAGCATTACTACAAACATTAACAAACTATTAAAGTCCATCTGTAGCTGTACCTTAGATTTCAACACCACAAGCCAGTCACAGTGTCTCATAACATAATTCAAAACATCACACACTGTGGTAAAATAATGTGTTTGAAGGCATCAAAAGAGGTTAACCAACTCTTACAAATACCACAAAACCTGCATTTATAATGCCAACCACAACTTGTGGACACTGCACAAAAACAGTTTTAGACGTTTTATACCTTCAAGGTTTCAAAAGCATAATGGCTCAAAGCTGAGTCAGGCATGGCTGCATGCCAAACTAACCCAACATTTTGAAATCATAAGGACGTAAAAAATGAAAGTAAATGTTTAGTAGAAAGTAAATGGAGGGACATTTTCAGGCAAAGCTACGCCTCTGGTTTGTCGATGGTTGTATAACAAAGTTGCTTCCTGTAAACAGACATTATGTCATGCCTTTAATAATGCATTAGCAAATAATAATTATTATTAGATGTCCAACTATTGCTTCATAATATTTTTGAGGCAGTAAAATTCATCACATAGCATCTACAAAATAAATGGTGAAATGATGAGTGGGTGTTAAAACATTATTACAAATGACTGCTGAGTTTAATTTTAGGTGATACGACATAATGATTCTCTGACCCATCGTCTTCCTATACATTTACAGTATTTGCCAACATAACCAAAACTGTTCTGTTTAAAATGAAAAACGTTGTCTGTACTGTAAATGTAAAAAGTGGTTCTTCTTTGCGATCAAATACCTCGTCTGATATCAGGTAAAAGAGAAATGTGAAACTGTTCAATAAGAACAAAACCTGACCTTTCCTCATTCACTTCAAACACAAATAAGTCAGTTATACATTAACCCGCCTCAAAATTATGACTTAAGTATTATTAAGAAATATTAAAGATTTATTTCAATGGTGAAAATGTCGGTCACAAAGCTTTCTGTGACAGACAGGTAATTTACACACCAAAGGTGAACAGCACACAGACTACATCCAGATTTGGGAAACACTAAGTGCAATATAATAACAGGAGGCTTTGCAAACGCTGGTGTTTTTGCCAGTTTTGCATCTATGCAATTGAATGAACCCAAATCTCTCTCACCCTTCCGTAAACCTTTGGCACGGGTGATCCAGCGGCATTCCGCCGAACGCGATGTTGATGCGCGGCTGGAGCTCCGCTGACTTCTCTCTCCGGGCGCACGACGCGACTCTCCGCGTGCTCCAGGTGTGCACTCACCAAAGAAAAACCCTTATCCTGTGGTAGCATGAACCTCTGGTCGTGGTGAAATCGAAGCGTTGAGGAAATCGAGCCAGGAATTAGTAATAATAACAGATATATGCCACAGCGACTGAGCCCCAGCATCTTGCGTGTCTGTCCTGACGCCATATTTGTGTATGTTTGACTGTAAAGTGTGAACGAGCGCCTCTAGCGGTCAACCACACCGACACTCACGACCATGGATACATGGCACATGATGTTTGTGTAGACAAGACAAACAGGACGATCTTTATAAACATATTAAAACAGTTTAATTTAATTGCTCTTTTTAGTTTTAATATACTAGTGTATATCTGTGCTACCATTGGATACGCTAAAGAAGTTATTTTGTACTTGCAGTAGTTGCTTGGCAGGCAATTGTTTCCTTTTAGTTTTGTGCCTTGAGCTAAAATGACACCTTGAACTGCAATGTGTCGTAAACAAATGGTTGTGTATGGACATGGTTATGTATGTCACTGAATTAACAGTTTTGAACAAGCCTTTTGCACGTAAAACAAGCATCACCGTTTTCTTAAGATTTGTTTTGTTTTTCTCCTTATCTTCTAAGACGTTGACATTGACCGCACAAGTCGCGCCTCAGTGGTATAAAGACTGTCAATACTCCCATCTACTGATCGACGCTTGTAAACGCGTTTAAAATGGATGTTCACTTTCGCTAACCGTTTAAATTTATGTATTATGTTTTTATTTATATTAGATTGCATAAGATAAAAAACAATAAACAATAACAATATAGAGTCTTTTTATATAACACCTGCTCCTTATAAAGACAAGCTGTTAAAACCCAACACAATCAGATACATTATTTACAATATAGACTAAACGAATATGTAACTAATAATTGCATTAGAATGATAAATAATATGTTATATTATATGTTATATATAATATGTTATATTAAATAATAATATGTTATATTATAATATGCGCGTGAACTGTGAGTGAAGGCGCGCGCACGGTTATTGTATAGGTTAAATAACGGTCAGTAGCTGTTGGTTAGCGAGGTAAACTTTGACGAGACTTTATTTCATCTTAGCAACAATTTATACCAATTTTACAATTATATAAATATTTTAACTGTACATCAACCAATATAGAAATACTGTAGTGAGAAATACTGCATAGAAACTGTAGTGAGACATTTAGGCTGCTTCAGAAACTACAGAATTACAATTATAATGGTCTATTACTTGCCCTTTATATAGACAAAGCGAAAATAAGCTAAAATAACCACCGTCTTGTTCAGACACAAGAAAGTAACTCATGACACAGCGCAGTGGCCACGAAAACAGCCTGAGAGCTAAAGGTACAAACATGGTGGTTAGAGGCGCAGAAATCAAAAGGTCTCAGTCAAAAATACACGAGGTGAGGATTTCAGTATTACCCTGACTCCATAAAAACTACTACACAAGCCAGAAGACATTGACAGCCAGATAAACCAGCCAGGGATTGACCTCTGATCTTTATACCAAACTAGTTAACTAGTTCACCACTGCTAACTAATACACTTACAGGTTGAAAATGCAGCTATATTTTGTGAGACATCTCCAGCCAAAAGGACAAAACCACAGCATGTCAGATTAACTGCAGATATTTCTTATGGTTTTGAATCTGCGCTGGCAGGTAAGTTCTGCTTTAACTCTAATACTGTTTTTAACACTAATACTGTTTATATTATTTTACTCGTATCTGACTCTCTTTATATTCTAGAGGCTAACAGAGAGGTCAGTGTCCTCTTTTCAAAGTACTCAGAGGTCTTAAGGTAACCGAATGGATTTGCACACCTACTGTGTTTCTACAGTGTTGGGATCAAATGTTAATTCAAATATTCTTTTTTTTAAGAGAAAGAGCTGCTGTCGATGCGTCACAACTTGGAGAGCTTGAAAATATTCTTATTGAAGCTAAAGGGTTGGAATCTCATCTTAAAGAGAAGAAGGAACACCTTAGACGATTTCTGGCTTTGATCTCTGACAAACTACAGGGATAGTTTTTTCTGTTATTTCTAATGCTGCCATGTGTTAAGTGATTATATAATACATATAAGTTATACGGTTCTATATATGTTAAACAAGCATCAATCCATATACAGTACAGTCAATGTTACTATACTATAGTATAACATTTAGAAAATATTTTAGGTTTTACTTTTGAAATATGCTGGGCAATCTTTGTGATGACAATCTGGAGCGATATGTATAATAAATGGAGAAACAAACAAGCATTTATTATTTACATTTATTCATATGACATATGCTTTTATAAACAGATTCACAAATGAGACAAATAATACAAGCATAAGCAATTTTTCCAGGTTATAAAACAGTACAAGAATACAATACAAGCGTTGCTATAACATTTCATCTGAGTCCTAGAATGACACAAGTAGTATATCAAAATAAACGAACATGAGAGTCATATAGATTCTTATGTTTTTATAGTATGTGTCAAAGTTTGTTACACAATTTGTGACGTATGATGCAATCAATCTATACTATCCATAGATATTAACGCCTCTGAATACTGAATAATCTAAATAATGCCAAATCATGCCTCTCAGTTTCACATTTGGAAAGTCCCATGAAAACCATATGGAATGCTAACAGGAACTGCAGCACGGCCCAATTCTTCAAATGTTTTTGCATCCAGCACCAGAAGGAATGTGCTCTTGTCCTAGAGGCACAAGTACTCATAATTACTCATAGCCCTACCATATATATTTATGGTGTGTGTGTGTGTGATTTTTAAAGCTAATAAGCAATGTTTAAATGTGGTGTGCTGTACCTGATTGGGGGTAATGACCACAGACAAAATGACTCCATCATCCTCCTCTACTGCGTCAGGTGAAGGGACAAAAACTGGTTCTGATGGATACAAACCTTCATATCGCCACACCTGTGTGACCATCACAAGCTAAGTTATTAGTTTTACCAGATTACATTAGAAGTTCTAATAACTGAACCTTAAACACCAACAAACCTTCATTTGTTTGTCTTGAAGGTCCATCTTAATGAGGGAATCTCCAACCAGGTGTCTGAAGCCACATCCGTAGTAGTAGCGGTAGGGTCGGGTGTTGTACTTCGAATAGTTGATGTGTGGAAACTCCAGACCTCCATATTCATGGAGGTCCTCTCCATAAAGTTCTTCATGTGTGCAGAACACCTATTCAAACAGCAATGAACAATATTTAATAAATCCTATTACAGCAGAAATGCTTGCATATTATTTGAGTGCATATGAATGCGTACCTTGTTCGTATCTGTCTTGATGGCTGTTGCAGTGCTGTTTAAGCGTGCATTCAGATTGTGTCCACAGGGTGTGGAACTGTCCACAGCCAATGGCAGGACAAAACGGTGAGGAAAAACTCTGCACATGGTGTTGTATACCTAAAAAATCCATAGTACATACATAGTATATAACTTTGCATATATACTGTATACACACAAATATACATACATGCATACATACGTGTGTGTGTGTGTGTGTGTGTGTTTACCTTATCTAGAGCATTCCCAGACTTTTTTAGGTTCTGAATCGAGTAGTTGTTTATTGCCTGGCCATCATCAGAACAGCACAAGTCCATAATCAGGAAACCATTTTCCTCAAAACAGTTTATCTGATGGAAGGTTGACAGTGGCTTTGCATAATATTTGATGAGGCTAAGCTGTAACAAAGTAAATTACACAGTCATTCATTAATGCTCTAAAGGAGCCAGTTTTAAAGCATTTGTTTCATGAAATGAGCTTTACTAACAACATTAAAACATCTCTTTCTTAAAAGAATGCATGACAATTCTGTGGAGTAAGGTACCTTTCCAGTGTGCTTATGAATTACATGGAAAACTGTGTTCCGTTTGGGATCCCAGTACACACCATCACTAATCCCCTTTCCACGCAGTTTGCCTGTCACAATCTTCAACAGATCCATTTTGATTGGTTGCTCGATGAATACCACATAATTCTCTGACATGGCTACAGAAACAAAATTCAATCTCAACCAAAACTGATTTGGCTTTAAAGTATGAGAGAAGTATGTATATTGTGAGAGTATGAATATAAGTGCATATTCATTTATGTGCCAATGAGGGACTGCTCACTCACCAAAGCTATGATAGTAGGATGGTTTAGACTTGTCCTCAGAAGCGATGGAGCAAACAACTGTTGCTCCTTCTAAGGTATCACCTGGATTCACCTTTTCTGAGGGCACTTTTATGATATTGTAGAAAGCACCTGTGAAAAAGGAGAGACTTTACACATTTGATATACTCATTGTTTAGGAGCTCTGAATACTCATTAGATTTCTGTAGAATTTAATGAGTCAGACCTTCTTATTGAAACAAACCTTTAGGAGTGTAAGAGTTGCCCATGTTGTACGTGGTTCCATCAGGGTCCATGTGCGGATGAGCTGTGGCTCCGTTTACTGCAATGAATTTACTCCAGTCCACCTTAAGCAATGATTTTTAAAATTTCAGTTGGTGTGTTTATTTGTTTATTTTCCCTGTACTATATAATTTGTATTCACCTTTTCTTTAGTTTCAAGTGTCTTTGGGTCTATTTTGTGCATGAAGTTAGTCTCTGTGCTGACATAGTAGTCTCCCTTATACTGGACAAAGCTGACATTTGCATTGTCAGATGGTTCTGTGTGGAAAGACAGTTGACAAATTCACAAATTTTGAACATATTCAGGTCAATGTAGTCAACAGAGGATTCACACTCACTTGGCAACTCAAAGCGGGAGAGAAAGCGCTGGAAGAAGTTTTTGCATGGGTCTGGCATTGCAATCGTGCCAAATTCAGACACCACAATGCGGTTATGCTCAGTGTTTTCCTTGTAGCTATCGCTGTTCAGGAACCGGCTCATGTAAGTCACCTTTCCATCCTCAATATGAAACTGATGCATAAGCGCCATGCCATCAAACCAATGGTTGAAACTGAGGAGCAAACACAACAGCATGACACAACAGCATGACACATCAATATGACTATGAAGGAACCCAAATGGCACTCACCTGCTTCTTCCAATCTCAAACTTTCCAGGTCCATTCCTCAGAAAATTACCTTCGATCCATGAGGGGATATTACCTGTAATTTTGGTTGCAATGGGCTCTGGTGTTTCATCTGCAGAAAGTACCAATTTCTCGATGCTTGGCAGTCCGTGTACATCAGTGAAATGTTGATCCTTATTTCCTGACCTGGTTTTCTTACAGCCTGTGGGGAAAAGATACTGCCATTATCCTAACTGCGTTTAATGGCAAACAACTCTGTGTAATATGTACTGTAAAACAGATAACCAGAACTGTGCCTTAACTTACCAAGACTGCTGCTGTTCAGATGGTTCTTGGAGGACATGTCACTCATTTTGTGGTGGTTTTCTAGCTTAAAGCTGAGTGAGATTTAAAGACCTGTTCTTGTCTCCCTCTCTGCTAGGACTGTCTTATAAAGGGCTCTTTTTGGGTCACATGGTGATTATGCAATTCAAGATCACAGACCCCACAAACTGAGGTTGTATTTTGCCCAGATAGGTTCATGTCAAGGTCAGCATGACAAGAACGCTAGCTTTGTTATTACTATCCAAACTAATTGGATTAACAATGCTAACATTTAATTTAATAAGTGATACAGTTGCAGCAAGCATTGAGTAGAATTAACCAGCTAGTCACTATACAGTTAAGTTACACAATGTTTGTGCCATTAAATAGATGAAAGAGAGCTAAATAATTCTGATTCTTAATAATATTCTATTCTTAATCTTTCTGATCAGTTGGGAATTTCCCAAGTCAGCAACCAATGATGTAACTATCCTTACTAACCTCACTGATAAATGGGGAAAATACAAGGGTAATAACTCTGAAATCTTTCTGTTATGGGGATAATCAAATTTATAAATGAAAGTAAATATATTAGTGAACAGGAATATTTTAAGCTTCAATTTTTTTATTTATGAATCATGTCTAAGTATTATGCAACATTTCGGTTGTTGTCATAAAAATAATGCTTATATTGTTCAATTTTCAAACATCAGAGTGGTTGCACACAGGATCTAAGATGAGCTAATGTATATAAGTTATGAAATAAGTGAACTAGTTAAGACTGAAATAACCATTTGGTTTTACCATCATAATCTTAAGCACCAATTTATCTGTCAATATGTAACAAAAACTGTTA
Organism: Yasuhikotakia modesta; assembly: GCA_036877545.1. Classification (NCBI taxonomy): domain Eukaryota; kingdom Metazoa; phylum Chordata; class Actinopteri; order Cypriniformes; family Botiidae; genus Yasuhikotakia; species Yasuhikotakia modesta. The sequence goes on along the minus strand of JBAJNP010000768.1, from coordinate 46,522 downwards.
AAGCACTAAACGCCTCAAAGATAAAAAAAAACAAACAATTAGGACATGGAACATTTGTGTTCACTTTGCTTTTTGTTAATTTTACCTAAATTAGCAAATTATGCTTTTATACAGTATGTAATGCAAAATTGCAGATCCCACTTATTATACCATAAGGAGCTTTCAAGGTTTCAAGGAATCATTTGGACATAAGAATTATGTGGTAAACACAGAAGTCTTCACAAAATGAAATACAGCTACAGAAAAAGCAAAGACCTTTAGGCAAACTGCAGTGATAAGTGTGGTCACAACAGTCACTTAGGGTAAAAAAGGAAACATTCTTTTAATCATGTTTCATGTATGTTACATGGTTGCAGTTTTATAAATGAAAGGTTTATTTAGTTCTAAACCACAATATGTACAGTTGGCCAATTTTAGATCAACCTTAAACTGTACATTATAGTATGGTATCACGCATTATATGGTGAAACAAACATTTTAACAAGTAGTAGTTCAAAAGACGCAATAGCTGTTCGATGCCCAAACATATTGTACAATAGTTTTTATTAAATTGTTACTGTTTATGTTGTTTTACTGTATTACTAGAAAGCAGAGCCCATTCTACCTTGTAATGTAGTCTTGATTTCATATTGTAAACAGACACACAATGTTTTATGAAATCAGGATAATCATGCATACAAAACATTTCTAATATAATCCATCATATCCAAGTGCTTTTGACTCCTTAAAATCAAGTCACTTGGTTATTACTGAAATACTGTGTATTTGAAACTAAAATAAATAAAACTATGAAAAAATAATCTACTGAACAAATACACCATATCTATAATTTTCTGCATGGGAATTTCCAACGATGTTCAATTTTATAATAATAATCATTTTTTCCTTGGGACTTTCAGTGCTATAAGAGAATACACACAGTCTTGTATTAACAGTGTTGGGTCTTGTGTAACATGTATTTCCAGAGGGCAGATATTACACAGTATTAAATATTTACTGGTACCAAAAAAAGGCTGGAAATACTTGAATTTTAATTCAAACCATTATGGTTGTACAACTGATTACAGAGGACAGTTTTGTTCCCCTAGTTTGGCAACTGAGCTGAGTTCATCAATAGCAAAACTGATATGTGGATGTCTCTTAGTATTCGGTGTCTGATGTTCAATGCATCTGATCAACTCTCAATAATAATCAGCATTGAAAAATTCCAGTCACACTGATACTGTGTGACTCCCTGACTATCATTGACTAAATGCTATCTGCTTTCACAATGTCATTGATCACAGAATTGATTTATATATGTGGTCTTAAGGTCATTCAAGTTTAACTGTAGGTTCAGGTTTGTGTTTATGTTGTGTGTCCGTGTTAATTTCAATTATGCACCAAACAGATAGACCTTATATTAATACTTACATAAAGCCCCATATAGTGTTCGAAATAGTACATTAACGCAACAGTGTACCAGTAACCCTAAATGGAACTTGTGAATAGCTATTATTATTATTAAATTATTAAGATATTATTAACTCTATTACTACAGATAATAACTAGGAATAATAAAACACTACTTTCATTCTGTCAGAATTCATCTCACCAAAGAATCGTATCAAAACTAGAATTGCTCTTAGATCCACAACTATAAGACTAATGTTTGACCAACATGAGCTAACAGTTTATCTGTGTTGCAAGCCTGCTTTCCAAGCAAGAATACAAGCAAGTAAAACAAACTGCTTTTAATGCACAGTACTTACAATTACAGTCTGGCAGCTATAAATTATTTTTTGAGCAGAAAAACAGAGTCACTGTGACATTATACTATAATACTGTCAGTGTTACTGTTATATTGCATATAATACAGTAATATTATAAACGGTTACAGAAGGTATAGATATACTCTCTCAGGGGCTATAGGTGTATGGCATAAATTTACCTTTAAACATCTGTAAAACACAGTACAGTCCAATGTGCTCAGAACCTAATAATTGTTTACGAAATGTGTCATTTAAAGACACAAACTGTAGTTAATTCTATATACCCCTTGACAATATTGCTACATAAACAACATTGTTCAAGCATTTAAGCACCGGATACCTGCACACAAAAAGACAACTGATATGTCCAAAACATTTATTACCTATATTCCCATACAAATCTTTTAGCAATTTAGCATTATTATTATTATAGTTTTTAAGTTCAAAATAAGTGCCATTCACTTTGAACCACAATGATTTGTTCAGCTGAATGAATTTGCAACACTGATTTTTCATACAGCGATGTCTATATAAAGCTAAAGCAGAACAAATGTTCTGAACTGACAGCATCAGCAATGAAAAACGCTTGCGAATCGACGTTGTGTGTTGTCAAAAAATTATATATTTATAGAATTTACATAGAATCATAGAATGTTTACAATTGAATGGAACTGATGACGAAAGCAGATCCCAACCCCCTCACCCCACCCATCTCAGTCCTGTTATTTACTCCACAGGAGGGCCACAGCTTTACAGATCCCTACATCGTGGTAGTTAAAGTAGCAGAGACCAGCAAAGGTGACGGTGGACAGGAGGAACAGACCAGCTTTAGCAATCTTGATTTTAGGTTCTCCGTGAACGTAGTCTGTCACAACCTGACCGAGGCCCCTATAGCACAAGGCAGAGCACACAGTATATATTATTATATAATTATATAGATTATCAATATAACTCAAATAGTCATCAGTAAAATGTGCATGCAGTGTTACCCTTTACAAACAATAACATTGTGTAACTGAATGTCATTTGAACCATTAATTTTCTATTTAATTTCTTTAGTTGTAAGCTGAAACACTCAATAACGACAATAATGGAACACTTATTACTTAAAATTTTATATTTATTTAGTGTGAACGAATTACAGAAGAAAGTGTATCTCAGGGCTCTAATAAATCTGACACTTTGTATAGAATTTGGCAACAATTATGATAAACTAGTGACTGTGGCCTCATTTATGGATAACTCATCCAAATTGATCTTTTAGACAGATTTTCAGGAATTTAAAGCAATGGACAAACTTTTCTGCTTTCAATCATTAAATTCTGTGAAGCAGTACCAATAACTCAGAGATTGTCTTACCAGTGACCATGGAGAGTAAGTGCGGCTGCTAAAGAGAAGTCAACTGCTGGGCCTGGGAAACAGTACGCAACAGGCATCATCCCCAGAAGTATTACACTCACGACACGCTCTCCTGTCCAGTGCAGGGAAGCAGATTTGGACCCAGAACCAGCTGTAAAGAAGTGAAACCCAAATCAATTCTGTTCTATACACTGTATCACATGCATTGCTCACAAGTTGATATACGGCACATACCAGGCTAATGATCAATTAGGGTTAAGGTGGTCTATGTTACTTCATAGTAGGGCTGAGACAACTAATCGATCAAATCTATTATTATAGATAATGAGGAAAAATCGATAACGAATTTGCTTATCGATTAGTCGCGTCTGCTTCACAGTAGAGAATAACACATTATGGAAAACAGCGCAGTACAGTGACTGAGTTCAGAATGAGCAAAAATGCTTTTAGCTGTTCTTGCCCATTTTATGGTAATGGCAACATCTGTAAATGCAAGAAAGTCCCGCGGATATTTTTATTTTGCATATTGCGACAAGAGAAACTCAGACTTAAATAAAAGTGCGCCTGTGGGCACATGCGCGTCAAAGAGGCGCAGCGCAATAATTTGACAGAAATAAACAATTTGCTAGAATATCTTTTGTTAGAGATTAAGAAATTAGGACTGAAAGTCTGCATATAACACAAGCAGAACCATTAAAGACACTATCGGAATAACACAAAGAAGATACATGTTGTAGGCTTTATATTACACCGTTTGGAGGACAGCATCGGGCAGTGTGTGGACTGCGTTGTTTCTTTCATTGTGTAGTACGAGCAAAGTTTCCATCAGGCTGATAAAACAAACAGCTAATCTGTACCTTTAGACCAGAGATAAGGTTAAAAAAAAGGCACAGCAAAGTAAATGACAATGTACTTAAAGAAACGACATACAGTATAAACACAAACCATAGTTAGAGGGCGTCGCGTGTATCTTTGCTGAGATTAAATATGGAGAGTCACGATCCTTCTGTGCAGCCAATGGTCTGGTGAGCAAGGAAGAGCGAAATAACAGAGCTATGGAGATGGCAAAAAAGTCATTAAAACATCATTTTGTGATATAAAGTAAGTTAAATCGGTTACTCGATTAAACTTCATACGTGAATATGATGAATAAAGAACAGATTCCTATCGTTTCTATCTATTTCTATACATCTGCATGTAATGTCGGTCACCCTTACTGTTTTAAGAGCATTCATCCAACACATTCACAGCCATTATTTAACATTTCGTGTTAAAACATCACGTTTAAATCATTTTGAATGAGGTTAGCATGCTAGTCGTAAAGCACGCTAGCTGAGGTTAATATGACACGTCATATCAGGATCCTTTATTTTAAATACGACATCACAAAATATAAAAACATAACTAAATAGATGTATAACTGCACTTACGCTTGACAGGTCTGTGGCACACACAACTTATCCTGGCAAGGGCCGCCATGATTCTCACTAGCCGCCCAAGGTCACTTGAATTACCCGGATGTACTACAGTACTGCAGTCAATGGCCGGTGTGATAAAACCCAGCTTCAGGTAAAACTTATAACAATATCTTATGTTTGAAAAATGCAAAATGTAGTTTTTTGTGTGTTTATTTATTTTTCATTACTTTGCATGTACCACCTTGCTGTATTTGTCGCTCTTTAAAACTAGACTGATAATAATCATCATCATAATAATAAAATAAGTCAGGAATGGTTTTAGGTGTTTTTACTAGTTAAAATAGAAAAGACAAAATAATAGTAATAATTTTCCACTTTACAAAAATTTCAGTCCAATATCTGATTTCATTTTGCAGTATTATCAGACTCAACCATCACTGTACATAACTTGTACAACCTTACTTGTAGATGTACAATTAAAGTTACATAAACACTACGATTTGTAAAAGAAAGATAAAAACAAAATATTAATATTAAAATGATCTGTAAAAATACTATTTTAAGTGTGTTCAGTAAGGCAGTAGTATTTGTTAATTTTTTTTGTGCACCTGTGGCCTTACATTAAACTTGATGTCATATATTTACGCTTCGCCCCAGAACTAATTGAATTCAAAATACTTGTTAATTTACCTATTTTTGTTGTACTACTGTACAGTACTTTACAGTAGTACATTGTTAAACATTTTTATTTATATCTCTAGCAGCTCGTATAGCAGATTTCATGGCAGTCTCGATCCATCCATGAGGTCTCCCAGTGTGCTCTCCTGCGAAGTAAATCCTGCCTTCATGTTCGGCAATAGTACCTTCATAATCTCTCATCTGATATGGAGTGAAGATAGCAAAGGCGCCGTGGCTATAAGGATCCAATCCCCACTTTTTCACGACGCCACCTGTGTAAAGATGGCGGATGTGTTCCCCGTGGATCTTCACCAAGTCATTTAAGACCAGGGCCTTCAGTTCTTCATCCGGTACCGTCTGAAGAAGGGCCGCATCATCTGAATAGGTGTAAGAAGCCAGTACAGCCCCCCCTGGGATTCCAGGGGACTTGTGACTGGGGTAGTGAATGAACCGCGAGGGCAGATCGGTGATGCTTTTTCCACCCTTAATGCCATCGTCTTCCCAGAATCTTTTGCTGAAACCCAGTACCACTTTTGTTGAGCTAGCATAGTGCAACGATCGCAACGCTTCCATCTTTTTGACTGTCAGAGGAGGCTTGAAATCCATGAAGAGTGTCGCTTTGGCAGTGGTGGCCATCAAGACATAATCACCGGTGATGGTGAGAGTGGAGGGAGTGCCGCTTTTTTGGTATAAAACGGTCACTTGGCTCTTTGTTTGGCTGATGGCCTTAACTGTTGAGTTCAGAAGGATTGTGGCATTTAGCATGCTGTAAAATGCATTAGGGAACGAATCAAAGCCACCTTCGAATTCATAATACCTGAGAAAAAGATGTAGAATAACTCAATCATTATAGACATTTATAATGTGTATTTTATGTAACATAGAGAAAATTAGAGTAGCAGCTATTATTGCTTACTTCACATTGTCGTTTACATCAGAAAAATAGTACAGCATTTCAGTGAGAGCTGTGTAGAAGAAACTGTTTTCATTAAAGATATCGCCAATCATCTGCAAAGCTCCTTCACTCAGATTTCCCACATTCACTAAATATTCCTTTTGAAAATGCAATTGAAAAAACACTTCTTTTAGCTATTGTAATTAAGTTATTTCATTATATAATGAAAAATAATGGATATTATACCTTGACAGAATATGAATCATATTTATACATCATTTCTTTACAACCAATTTTGTGCAGATCTTCTTTTAACTTGAAGGCAGGGACAGAAAAAACAATTAAATAATAATTAGTGGCACCATTCTCTGTAGGTTTTGTTTTATTTCTGTTGTAGTTTATCTCTGAACTTTACTTTAAGAAAACCTTTAAAAAACCTTTAAAAACCTACTTTAAAAATGTAAAGAAAGTAAAAAAAGTAAAGAAAAGTAGAGACTTGTCAAAATGGAAGTTACAGTTTTGTGACCTTTTGCTGGTTAACTCACCTGGTTTAAGGCCAGGTTAAACAGTTGACTGGGATTTTTTCCCTTCTCTCCTTCACTTACATTGTATTTCAGAATGTCTGGGTTGTTGTTTACTGCGTAGGTTTTGTAACGCTGGCCGTTTATAAAATAGTAAGTGTTAATGTCTTCCTGTTTAAACGGTGCTTGTTTCAAACCCAACGTTTTGTTTGCAAATGTCAAAAGAATCCTTAAAAGAAGAAAGGTGTTTGAGCATTTTTAATAAAAGCTTATTAACAAATTTATAATTTTAATATATTATCTTGCAGCTCCATCTCCTGAATACTAGTCTGGACTTACCTGTGGAATTCTGGGATCCTCATAGCACCAAGTTCTGCATACCAGCCTTGTTTTTTCTCCCTGTGTGTTAGAATTCTCCCACCTATTCGGTCTGTGGCCTCAATAATTGTCACCTATCAGAGCAACAGCAATTACCAACAATTAGCCACAATACAAAGTGAAAATTATCAACCTCTGTAATTGTCATATATTAGAGCAAAGTAACAGGGATTAGCAACAATAAGAAGTTTAAAAAATCAACAATACAAAATAAAAGACTGAGATTTTAATTGAAGAAAAGAAATACTTTATCTAAAAATAATAAAATGGCTTTATTTTATATATTTTGAAACAGTTTTACTAACTAGCTACCACAGTAGGGCACAGCACATACAGAAAACAGTTATAAAACTAAAAGTGAATTATACAGTGTCTTGCCCCATGGATGTCACTGTTTATTCCAGTTTACAACACAGGTTATGTGTGCAAATCTGGTTTTACGTCAGTTTCTGTCATCCCAGTTACTTCCTCTGGTATTGTGGGAAGTCATCATCTCTAAGCCAGTATAAAGTATATGTTTCTATTTTTTACCACAATGCATCATTGGCAGATTGTTTAGTTGAGAAATTCAGTAAGATGTAGGTCATGAGTCACCATTGGAGGTTATGGTAATGCCAACGACTGTAGAATGTGAAGAAACGTACCACTTTATACATATAAAATGAAGACTGTATGTTAGTAAAATGAGTGACAGGTGATTTCTGAGACCTTGTGTCCTGCTTGCTCCAGAAACTTTGCAGCAGTGAGCCCAGCAGCACCTGCTCCAATGATAATGACATGTTGAGGAGACTTTGTTGGAGGCAAACCCTTTCCTGTTATATTCAGTAGCTCATCATAATCTTTGTCTTGTAGACACTTTGTAAGGGGATCTTCCGAAGTTCCATCAATGTTATACGTAAAAAGCAACGTCAGAGCCACTATTGCAGAAAACCAAAAAATACAACATTAAAACAGTCAACTAAGTTAGGTTTTTAAAAAGGTTCCACTAACAACCTAAGAATAACGTTCTTGATTTATATGATATGCAAAGTTTGATATGTATGATAATAAAAAGCGCCACTAACAACAAAGAAACAATAATAAATAACAATAACGTTTTTGATAACTTTGAGAGAACGTTCTGAGAACGTTCCCTGTTAGCTGATCTTACACATTACAGTAAAGGATTCAATAGGTACAAACATGTTGCCTAACTCCATATAAACTGTAATAAAAAGCAGCATATACGACACTTTAGGGGTGTAACCAGGAACAGTCCTAACATCGACTTAGTTATGTTTTCCAAAGAAAGGATCATATTTTCCCATTTACTCAATCAGGAGTTTACTTTCTGTTTTCCATGAACGGGGGCAAGATTTATATATAACAGCACGTCTTTCTCTTTTTGTGAGTGGATTTTCCCCCAGCTGAAACATTTGCATAAATCGTAAGAACATCTTTTCAGTACTTACAGTATTTACATATGGCGACGTCCATCATTTTGAACGGGGCACCAGAGACCGGAGCAGATTCTCCTGCGCTGAGAGGAAACTGAAACCTAAGGGTGGAAACAACGGATGCTTGAGTGTATAATGAAAATAAATAAAATATTCAGCTTGGTTTGAATTGATCGTGTTAGTTACACGTTAAAATATATATTATTTAGGACACAGTCCTCACCGATTTAAAATATACGGTGTATCATACAACTTAAAACGTACCTTCATTACGACAAAAAGTGCATTAAAAAGTTACATATGCATTATATAATGCATCAGTTAACAGCTTTGAAGTTCAGGCTAAGACCGTAAAAAGCAGCCTTATTGTTCACAATAGTTGACTGGAGAGATTGTAAACTTTGTTTTAGCTTTAACATGTCCAATGTCTGTCTCAGGTTATGGGTTTGCAATCCTCTATTCTGCGTGATTTTGTTTAACAATAATGACTTTAAACATATTAAACAAAATAGGTTTCTAAGCTTTAGCATTCATTCATTTACTCAATTTCCACCCAATATCTAATTACTCAGTTATGACTGAATTCAAACCTAAGGAACTTTAAAGTTTCTTAACTTTAAAGGCAAGTTTCTTAAAGTTGCATATAGCATATTGTAAATATACAGGCAAATGAAGTCCTTCATCGCTTACCAGAAGTCCTGATGCTCACTGAATCTCCTGTGGTCTGAGTATTGCCTTTATAGTTATTGAAACTGAAAGAATGTAGGACGTGATTCATTCAAACCACAAAATTTCCTAGGGTGTCTTTCATGATGGGTATCTTTTCATTGATAGGTTAAGAATAAAAAATCAACAAAAAAAGCAGCATTAGCTCCACTGTATTTAATTGAACATACAAATGTATCGCTTTGGTCACAACGCTTTTATTTATGTTAAGATATTGTATCCTGAGTGAGATCAAAAGCAGGTCACAGTCTACATAATGTCTGTTTGGATTGCTGTATTGCTTAATGTCACAGGACATTAGCTCACGTGAAGTCAGGAATTTATCTGAACATGTAAAGCCACAGTTTTCTCAAAATGGGATGTTGATGATCATCATTTCCCATAAAGTGTAAAATGAAAGTATGTAAAAGATTCCTAACGGCACATTACAGCAGGTTTGAGCTTGTTCAGGTTTTCTCAAATATTTTAAATTGTTTTTTATTCAGTCTTTCTCATTCAGTCTCTAATAGCATCTACAAACAGAGATATCAAGCCATGAGCATTAGGAGAATTAGACAAAATATTATAAATGTACAGAATTTAAAAACAGTGTGGGATATGTGTAAGATCATAATTCTGTATTTAGAGATACCTGAGACAAGTTTTAGTTTTAGAATAACAGTAAAAAGAAAACGCGCCATATTATATTTATTCACTTTCTTCATTTATTCAACAAAAAATAATTTGTCATGTTTACCAAAACACACGTTTACTGTTTACCAAATCACCTGTAGCCTTTTTATATTATTCAAAGATTGTGATTTTGTGATATGTGGTTTTTAGTTTAGCTACTTACATGCATGCGTAGGGTTAGGGTTAGTTTGCACAGTTGGAAGATGAAACATGATAATTGTGTTTAGGATTTTGGGAAATGTGTTTTTGTTTGAAGGACTGAATTACTACAAGACAGACTGTAAGACAAGTGAGAAACTGTAAGACTTTAAGACAAACAATAAATAAGTAAACAAATCCAAAAGATAAAATAAACGTACATGAAAATTCAGGAATCTTGAGTTACGTTGTGTATGTTTTTGCATGTACAATTTTTTAGTTATTTTACAATTATGTTTCCTGCTACACTGGTTGTTCTGGGCAGCGCGTTTTATTTTATCTGATTAAAGTGTTGTGGTGGTTTGTAACCCTGTTGTGTTTCATTTTTATTCAAAAGAGTGAAAGTGTTCCCACTTATTTTTGTGTGCAGCGGGGACACAGTCTCGAAAATACACTTTCATAATTTTTCTTAGATATTAAACTTTTTATCTTTATTTGTCTGGTTTTCTGGAATCCCTTCTATTACAGAAAAGTTCATAAGACTTTTTATAAAAGGGAAAGTTATTTTTATCAGGAATATCAGCCCCTTTTATCAGCCCCTATATAAAGAACATAATGTCCATATAAAGATTACAATATTAAAGTACTACTTAGAAAATACAGAACCACGTAATGCCATTTAATGCATCTATGCTTTGCGTATTTTCGCCTGTTTATCATTTTTTCTTGCCAGGACTATATATTACTATATAGGCCTTTATTTTAAAAGTTAGTGCTTTTATTTTGAAACACTCATTGCGCGTCGCTACTGCAGGAAGTTGAACGTGAACCGCTGATTTTGATGCCACGTTCACGTCGCTCGCTGTAGTTAATAACAGATTGAAAAACTAAAAGGTCAGTGACGCTTTATTTTTCCTTTTTGTATATGGTAATAATCTTTAATAGCTAAACCTTCATCTGAACGCGGTAGTTCTGGACAGCAGATCGAATGTGAAAAACATCTTTTACTTTCAATATTAGTTCAGCCAGACTTTTGTTTATAAGGCAAACTTATGATACATTATGAGATCATCTTCCTGACGTACTTGTGCAAAGCAATAGAAACTATATGGGCAACCGATACACGTTTTTGCTTGACTTTGCAGTCCGGTTTATACGCATGGTTAACTATCCTGTATGGATCTATTAGGGGTCATGTAACTGTTTCACGTGTTGTGTTTTGTTCTCAGGTCTGACATCATGTCGAGGGTCCCAATGGGTAAAGTACTGCTGCGAAACGTTATTAGACATACAGATGCTCATAACAAGGCATGTTAACGCTGTCCATGTTCATGCGCATTTGATCTCCTAACGTTACAATGAACTATAGTTTTATACTATACATCTACCTTTAGATTCAAGAAGAGTCAGAGATGTGGAAACTCAGAGATCTTGAAAGACAAGCCTCATCAACTCATTTCCCAAAGCAAAGGTGAGCTACAGCTGGTTTAGTAAAACCTTCACCTATTGCTGCTTGTTGCCCTTTTCTATAAGTTACGTAATTCTCAAATAGGGGTCAGATGCACTGTGACCGGTATATGAATGATTCGGAGGGGTCCATGGGGGGCCGCTTTGAGGACAGGTTGTCTGAGAGAGATGAGAAGGAGGCCCGATATTGGACACGAAAACTTTACGAATTTGAAGCCAATGATCCTGACAGGTATGTCATATTTCTTGTGTTGACATTATTTTAATAATTTAGTATTCTGGTCTGCTGTGGTTAATTTTAAAACCTGCCATATTCTCAGGTGGGGCCACAGTGGATTTAAGGAGCTTTATCCTGAGGAGTTTCAGTCAGATCGGTAAGATGTAGTTGTATACCAGTTATTTATTGTGTTACTAATACATGTTTGGGATTATGTTGTGGGGTTTTAAATAGCATCGGTCAATACTGCAGTGATTTCTTTTTCTCTCCTGATATTTGTGGCTACATGATTTATTTTGCATTTAATGAAATCTGATCTTTGTTTTGTCAATATAGCCAATAAATGGTCTACAAGCCACAGAGCATTTACTGTAAACAGTTAATATCTGTAGTTTGTCTATAATAGTTTAGTAATATCATGTATTGTGTTTTTTTTATATAAAATAATTGTAATTTTTTTATATATCTTGATATTATGTGTAAAGCTGTTTTGAAGCAATGTAATTTTGTGGCATAGATACGTAAGCACAGTTTTGCTTGTTCATTTATTTAATTGTTTATCAACTTTGCCCCCAGAGAAAAAGACTCCAGTGGTATTAAACGCAGAAGAAAAAAACACAAACTCACATTAGAATCTGACCTGGGGACAAAATCCAAAAAGTCATCAAAGAAGAAGAAAAAGAAGAAAGAGAAGAAGAGGAGAAAGACTGTGGGCTCCGGCTCAGAGTCCTGCAGCGAGGCAGAAGACAGCATCAGGAAAAAGGAAGGGAAGAAGTCAGGAAAAAACAAACGTAGGAAAAAGGAGCACAAAAGCAAAGAGAGAACTGAGGATGGCAGCATGGAGGAAAGCCGTTCAGAAACACAGACAAAAACACGCCGGAAAAGAGACGAAACAGATTCACTGACTGAACCTCAAAGAAAGAAACGAAAGAACTGGAGAGTGGGAAAGGATGAGAGATCAGAGGACAGCTCTGATGGTTGAACTGATTGATTACTGACACTAGCGAATACAGACACATTTTTAACTACTGACTGGTCTGTAGTCAGTTACTTGATCTGTTTACCTCACCCAGCAGAAACCTGATGGCTCCACATTTGCACCCAGAATTGCTTGTTTGAATTTTATGGGGTTAAATATGTTTTTCTAAATCTTTTTAGATATATTTAAAAATGTTTTATTCTTTTAAGATGGAACATTTCTTCCTACAACTTTGAGACTCAGGTATTTTTTTTTTACCATATTAAAAAGTCAAAGTCACATTCGTTTAATATGCTCCTGTTTTGATCATCATCTCATACTTGAACTTTCTGGTTAGAACAGCACAAAATTATTTGTCATATAGTTGCCAAAAAGTGTGTGACAAATTAAAGGAACAGTGCACACAATATTGTCAGCAGTTACTCACCCTTGTGTGTTTCCAAACCAGTTTGACTTGATATAATCCATGAAGCACCAAAAGAGATGTTTTGAAGAATTGCGAAGTCCATGCAATAAAATTGGATGTGGACCAGGTGCTGTTACTAGACAAAGTTCAATAAAATTCACTAGAAAATGTGGATGAACACATTACTTCCATTGTATGGGCAGTTTAAGCATTTGGCTAAAAATAACTGTAATAAATAAAAATTCATACAATTTTCGGCAGATATAAGGGTGAGTAAATGATCACAGAACTTTGACTGTTTTCAAGAGCTAAAAATATTTATATCAAGTTGTCCAGAAGGTGTCACTATTGCACTATAAGATGACAATCTTGAAAAACCAGACCGAATGTCTGCAATAACATGTTTTTGTACATTTGTTTGTAAACACCTACAGTAAATGTTGTCTTTCTCCTCCCAGCTATTATGGATAATGGCTACAGCCCCTGTTGTTGTGATGTGTGTTCTTTTTAAATTGCAATGAATTTATGATCGATCAAGTACATCATATCATAAATTGACTTATGTCTCATTAACACAGATTTGTTAGACCCTGCAAATAACTTTAATTTAAATGTGGAATGTTATTAAAAATGACCCCTCATAAGGGGTCACCAGTAGCTCACACAGACTACATGTATATTGTATGAGCTATATATCTATGTTCACTCATTATGCTGTAAACACTGGGTGCAAAGGACATTGTGTCACTGTGGAATGAATATCGGCTGACATGTCAAGACCAAACAACTCAAATTATCAAACACTTTCAGGCTGCCAATCATCATAATGGAATCAAATTAAACGTGACCAGTTTTCATCAGTCATAATTGAGGTGTTCTGTGTGTTCAGTAAACCAGTTATTAACACACGCCTCAGAGGAACGGGCCGTTCAAACCTGTTAATGGGAATTTCATGCTCATCTGTCAAAGGCTCTTTTGTAGCTATGGCTGGTGAAATGCCACAAATGCAACTGTATAAACTTGCTGCTCAATACAAATGTGGACACAGTTGAGGATGAACTTAATAATCAGTGACCTTTGCACTGAAGAAGATACAAACGCCTCGTGTGGAATAAAAACATTTTTATTTGAATGTTTATTTAAAGGAGCAGTGCACTTAAAAATAAAATTTGTGTCATTACTTACGCAATTTTAGTGAATCTCAGCTAGAGCTTTCAAGCTTTATTAAAGCATCCCAAAGCATCATATATTATAAAAACAACTTGTGACTCACTGGGTTATTTCTAAAGCTGCATGATATCTCTGTGATAAAAGATGAATGTATTATCAACAAAACATCTTGACCTGCACTTACTCACAAATGTGGTCTGAATGATTCACAAATCTGCCTTTTTGTCATTCACAGTAGTAGCCAAACATTTACCTGTAAGAACTGGAGGGGAAGATTACCAGTAAATAACATTTAATTTCAGTCAGTTTCTCACTCGAGGCTATTGCACGGCTTCAAAGGACTTTGAATGCATCTCACAAGTCACATGGACCTCAGGCTCAGTCAGACCTGACTTAGTCATGTAAGTCAATCCCATAATCCTTCTTTATTGAGTCCTGCTTGCAGAACATCTCAGATTTGCGTCATGTTGTGCATGACATCTGCGTCACAACATCTTATCTGTATTTTGAGTTACAATACATTACCACACAATTAGGCTGAATTATTGCAGGCTGTTGCTGTCAATAGCAAAACAAATTATTCAGAAATGATCTACACTTCTTACGGGGCACTTGAGTCAATTATAATCTTTTTATCTGTACTTATTATCTGTATTTATCTGTATTATGTATTATTATCTGTATGATCTACTGGTCTGGCAAGATTTGTCTCACTGAAATATATAGGATTAGATGAAATAGTGTACAGTTTAAATTAGTAGAGAATTAAGATACGGTGAATGTTTAAATGTCTTCCTATGTAATGCATCTGAGTCTGTAATTGTGTTTTTGATAAAACCTCCTCTGAAGTTTGTTTCTGGAGACGGTTGATAAACATCAGACCAAATCAGACCATTTATCAGACCAAAAAAAAAAATCATATCCGGAGAAACACCACAACAGGCCTAACAGAGGAAGTGTGCTACATCCTTAAAGCTTATACTGAATACATGGTGTTTCCTCCAGGAAGTTCTATTATGAATCGGTTATTGTGTCTGTTATGGGTCAGTCACTCATTTTGCTTTGATAATAGACTGTCACGTCGACAGCAAATCATTGCAGTCATTTGTTAAATGTATTCATTTAGCAGATGCAACTTACAAAGTCATTGGGGCCAGTCATTTCTGTAGCGCTGTAATAGTAAATTAGAATAGTGTATCAGTAGAACAGCACAGAGAATGAGACAAATTCTTATAGATGTGACCAAAAAATAACTAACCAATTAGAGATGGTCAAAAATAAAAGTGTTGTTGTAATAATTACATTTGTAACGTTTCTCAATGTGAAGCCAAAACACAGTGGTTTGGTTATAGCACAGCAGGCTCTGAAACTCATTAACATGCCCTCTGCTGAACATCTCTCAAGGTTAATGGACTCCACCAAACCTTATACTGAACATGTGCTGTTTCCCCGATTGCTCTCAAAATCAGTTGTGCATTCAGACTGACCCTCTCATACATTTAACTTCAATTAGCCACCAAATGAGTTACGGGTCAATCTGCTGCTGTTGCTATGGCAACGTGACATCACAGATTTGACTTTTCTTGACTCTGGCTGCTGTGCATTTAAGCATCTTCAAGTGAGATTTTATTTTTAAATTTTTAACAACTTGGATAGTTCATAACTCGAGCAAAGAGCACCATGTTAGAGTGAGTGCTTACCATCGTGTTTATATTTAATACTTGAAGTTAAGTGTACTCCATACTCTAAATCTATGTATGAACAACAATAACAACTGCAGCTTTATTTAAATGAGGGTCCACTCTTGAAACCGGCAAAAGAAAGAGGCTCTTACATTTCAGCCTTGCTTTCGTAACAGCACTGGTCTGATCTGTGCCTCAAAGATCATGCTAAGCTTTGCTTATTTCCTATCATAAAAGGTGTTTAAATGTGTACCATTTTTTAAAAAAGCAGGGAAAACAGATGTATGATCCTAGAGGGAAAACGCCTTTGAAGCGGCGATCGGAGTAGTCAACCCCCTGTCCTGCCTCACTTTCATAAGCCTGCTGTCTCACCTCCACCCGCAAAGCCTTATGGGACAGTGGATTGACGTCAGGAAGTGTCAGTTCAGCCCGTATACTGCCTCAGCGCAGAACAAACCTCCTTCTAATTGGTCCATTGCAGCAGCTGCTCTGTGTCAGGTCTCTCCTCGTATCTTCTCCCAGTTGTACAGAAGATGTGCAGATGCTGTGCAGATGTGAGGGGGAGGATAGGTGGTGATTGAAAAGCTCTTCAGGGTTTTGTTGCTGCTAGTTCTTTAATGTGCTAAAAGAAATTCACTGCTTAAGTATCTTAGATTTGTGTGTCACAATGTATTTGCTTGATAAAGTGTGACTGCGATATTTTTCCTTCCCTTGTCTGTCTTAATAGCACTTGCCATATCTAAAAAATGACTCAGTAACATTAACCTTATTATTACCAGTGATGTAAACGCTGACCTGCAGGACTGACTGAGTTGGTGGTCTGTTGTTCAGAAGTTGGGCCAGCTGTGATGTCTGTAGCTGAGGTAGGTCTGTGTTACCATTGGATGAGCCTTCATCCAATCAACTGCTGACGTAATACCCATGAGGCTCATTGGCAATTCATTTGCGTTTTTTTGTCAGCTGTTAAAATGAACAATAAGCATGATACCTCTGTAACAATCTTATTTCATAAGGTCTATAATTTCCAAGCTCATCTGTGGCCTATGAATGCAGTAATTGTATATACATCAAAATAAATCACAGTTGTGAAAATTGAACTGTGTAATTGCATTAAATTGCATGTCTGGAGCAATACATTAAAGAACAAGACAGAAAAGAAGATTAATTTGAAGAACAAATGTTCTTTTCCAGGTAATGGCTATAATTTTAAGCAACAGTGCAAGTACAACAACAAACTAGACATGATGAAGTAATTTATGCAAAAGCAGCCAAACTAACAATTGATGCATCTTTATATATTCAGAGAAGGATAAAAATGGACAACATATAGGGAAAATAAATAAGACACACATACGTGAACGCGCGGAGTCGACGCGCAGCTTCACACCTATAGGGTCCTGAACCTTTGAGGAGAGGGTACAGGAGATAAGCTGTGACATGAATAAGTTAAGAGTGGAAACCATAAGGGAGGCATCTGAGGGAGAAGCACACAGAGGATGTGAAGCATGGCTGGATCAGACAGTCTGATGCGAGAGATGAATGACGTCATTCAGCAGGGGCCTCTGGATACTTGATTGATAACAGCTGGTGAAAACTGTGCATTTATTTCAGCATTGTTTTATATTACTATTTGTATTTTAGCTTTTTTTTCGCTTTTAACGTGGTAAACTATAACCGCAAACATAAATATTACTTTAAAACAAAACATTCAATTTTACACGTGCAAATATATAGTTTTGTTTTCATGCATAAAATAATTAAACAATTAGATAAAATGTTATAAAAGTAAAATACAAAACGGCAACAAAAACGAAACAGATATTTTAATCAGTATTATAATTGGAGAATAACGTACTGAGTGTAACGGAGTGCGGACGGGCTCTTAATTTGTCGGGTGTTTTCCCATCAGTCACCGCGAGCGCAGTGTGACGTAAACCGGAAGTGGGGCAGCACCCGAGTATTTTCTGCGCTGTGAACATCATCCAGGTCTAAAATGGCAGGAGCAGAAGGAGACGATTCGCTTTATCCTATTGCTGTTCTCATCGACGAACTGAGAAATGAGGACGTTCAGGTAAACAGCAGTATAAAAGCACTTGTGTACGATTTACTGCAGCTGTTCACATTCGGTTAGCAGCTAACCAGGGTTTGATCGCAGTGGTTTTGAAACGAATCCGTCTCCATAGAAAGATCTAGGGGTTGCATTATGAGTCGATTAGATATTTCTAATACAGACCCCAAGTGTCCTGTTGAATTATATCACATCTGGATCTATAGCAAATCTTAAACGATTGTGGATACAAGAGCTCGGTTGTGTGTAAAAACCTTATGAGGCGCCGGCACTAGGCATCATAATAGACAACAAATTGTTATTGATAATAAAAATAAACAGTTCATAGGAATAATACTCAGTTTCTGTGTTTGTACGTCCTCAGTTGCGTTTGAACAGTATTAAGAAGTTGTCCACTATTGCTCTGGCTCTCGGTGTGGAGAGGACACGAACTGAACTACTGCCCTTCCTCACCGGTAAAACTTCACATCAACACTAAACAACAAACGCTTTCTCTAAATCTTACATTTCCATTCATGATGCATTGATTCTGTTGTTTTTGTTTGGTTTTGTTTATTTGTTTTGATTCAAGCTTTAAGACAAATAAACTGTTTTAAAATGGGTTAGTAAGTATCTTTTTAATGATTAGATGTTTTGTTCATTTAGGAGTAACTTATTGATAAGGGTTTAGACAAAAGTAGACTAAAGATTAAATTAGGTTTGACTGTAAGTGGGGGAATCATCTTGACTAATGTATTAAATATGACTTATGTCTTAAAGCTTATTATGTCTTAAAGCTTAACCAACAAAAACATTTTAATGTTACACTTATACAATCTTTCATACTCCTTTTGTTTTGTTACTTTTATTTTTGTTTAAAGCAATTTTAAAGCGTTATTTATATGAATTGCAATGTAGTGATAATTGAATGATGCCCTTTTACCTGTAAGATACCATTTATGATGAGGATGAAGTTCTTCTTGCATTGGCTGAGCAGCTTGGAAGCTTCACTGTTTTGGTTGGAGGTCCAGAGTTTGTTCACTGCCTGTTGGTAAGTAGTAACTTAGACTAGTAGTTAAAAATAACCATTGGCTGATTTGGAGTAATGTTTCATTCTTCAACTTCCATATCTTCATCAGCCTCCCTTGGAAAGTTTGGCCACTGTGGAGGAAACGGTTGTGCGAGACAAAGCCGTGGAGTCTCTGCGGAAGATCTCCCAGGAACATTCCCCTGTAGACCTGGAGGTGCACTTTGTGCCACTGGTGAAACGTCTGGCCAGCGGTGATTGGTTCACCTCCAGAACTTCTGCCTGCGGTCTGTTTAGCGTCTGCTACCCACGTGTATCCAGCACTGTTAAAGCAGAAATCCGCCAGTAAGTTCAGTCTCCATGACTTTAGGTTTAAAAATCCCTGAACTCCGTTCAGTCTTCCCCAGGCCCAAAACTCCTTGGTAGAGAGATTCATTTTTGAAACATAATAAACATTATTAACCATTAAAACATTATTTAAACATTATTAAAAGCTTTGTTTTTTTGATGAGTGACATCAATAATAATTCTGTGGTTTGTCCCTGCAGGCACTTCCGCACCCTCTGTTCGGATGACACCCCCATGGTGCGCCGTGCTGCTGCCTCTAAACTGGGCGAGTTTGCGAAGGTCCTGGAGCTGGATTATGTTAAGAGTGACATCATTCCGCTTTTCACAGCACTAGCGTCCGATGAGCAGGTAGACTGTTGCATCATTCCCAAAGCAACACCATACATCAGTGCTGTTTGTTGGTAGCTACAGACGTATTTACCTTTCTCTGCAGGACTCAGTGCGTCTGCTGGCAGTAGAGGCGGGGGTCAGCATTGCCACCCTGTTGCCCCAGGAGGACCTGGAAGCTCTGGTCATGCCAACTCTGCGCCAGGCCGCAGAGGACAAATCTTGGAGGGTGCGCTACATGGTGGCCGACAAGTTCTCAGAAGTGGGTTATTCCTTCAAAACAAATACCTGGCCACTGTCCAAGTTGTCCCAACATGAGTCTATTCCATAACATTCCATGAGTCTATTTTTTTTGTTTCCACGAAGTTGCAAAAAGCCGTTGGCCCAGAGATCACCAAGAATGACCTGGTGCCCGCGTTCCAGAACTTGCTGAAAGACTGTGAGGCAGAAGTCAGAGCCGCCTCGGCCAATAAGGTCAAAGGTGAGGTTTGCTTTTCTTTTCATAGAGATGTCAGGGCTTTGGGAAGCTGGCAGTCACACAACGGCAGTAACATTTATCCTCTGGCCTGTTTATCCCTCCAGTTTTCTGTGAAAATGTGCCTGAAGACAGCAGGGAGACCATCATCATGACTCACATTCTGCCATGCATCAAGGTACGCCTGTTTTAATCTCGCCCACTTGTTTATGAACCGGCATGTGTCTGAACAGTTCTGCTAAAGGGTGGCAGCCAAGTTCTCAGGATGGGGTACTTAGTAAACTTAAGCTTGTTGTTGTAATAATGTGATATCATATCTGGGCAGGTGTCCAGGTGATCTCTGCAAGACTTCTGCTGGAAGTCTGTTTGTTCTGTTATTTTAGGACTGTTTACATTTTTATCATAACAGAAAGGTTGTCACTTGTTTATGATGAAATAATTGGATGCGTTTTATACATATACAGTGATGCACGTGATAATGATTAGAACACAACCGATTGTGTTCACATATAGGATTTTGACCGTCTATAGAGACGGTCAGTGTTTGCCTAAAGCGTTTATTTGGGACATTGTCAACAGGTTAATGAACTCTGTCACGTCCATTTGATTTTCTGGCTGTTTCTCTGTGAAGAACACGGGCAGCAGGGGTCACTGTTGTTAAATTTGTTCTCTCTGTTGCATCACTTGCGTTTGGTTTTTCTGGTTTATTCCCTTCAGCATCAGGCTGAAATTAGTTATTTGTTTTTGTTTTTTTCCTTTAGTACTCCTGTGACACATAATGGTACATAAACACATTTTAGGCAGATACTTGTCAATGGTTACAAAATAGTTCTTATCAAGAGTTAGACTGTTTGAAGAAAGTCTCACATTAACTATGATTTCACAGTAGCAACAAAACGTTATTAACTGATATTTTGTAACAAGCTTGTCACCATGGTTAAGTCTCACTACTAGTACTGGTTCAAAAGAGCCAAATGTGGACATCACTTCTTCACATATGGTACAACATTTGAACCTCAGCTTTCAAATATATATATGATTCCTATAAATCAGCTTTTTATAACAGGCCTGTTTTTACATACCAGACTACAGAGAGCAAAGTGGAAGATGCTTTGGTGTGTCTGTTTGAGCTTTGCAAGGCGTTCTTTGCTCTTGTGTGGCCTGAGAGTCCCATGACCTGATGTTTGATATCTGTTAATAAGCTTATGTAAGCAGATCATGTCTCCCAGATACAAACAGTTGTCTGCTTGCTTCGTCAGCAATTACCCTATACATACAAGCTTCTGGCTGAACTGCAAGATCACCAAAGCTGCAGGACCCTCTAAGAAGTTTTTACGAGCAAATAAATGTCCAGATTTTAAAGCTGAAACGCTCGTCACCTCCCACATGCCTGCAACAGTGTTTTTTCTTCAAACCACCTTGTAGGAACTATTAAAGAAGAATAGCTTGATTTCCTCAAGTCCTGCTCTTCTCATTACAGGAGCTGGTGTCTGACACTAACCAGCATGTCAAATCTGCCCTGGCTTCTGTCATCATGGGTCTCTCCACCATCTTGGGCAAGGACAACACTGTTGAACATCTGCTGCCTCTATTCCTGGCCCAACTGAAGGATGAGGTAACCTCTCTCTCATCTGTCTATGTGCGAGTGTCTCTCTGTCTTTCTCTCCCCTTGGTCTCAGCTTTATTTGATAGGACATCTGTAAGACATTAATATGTTTAAGGCAGATGTTCCTGGTACATGTTATGATGGGACACCTTGTACCAGGTGTAAGGGCTGTCTGCAAAGTTGTTTGCAGTAAGCTTTCCTAAGCAAGTTTCATTTTAAGCCTAATAATACACACACACTGTTTTTACTGAATACAGTATATCAGTAATCAATAATTTTGTATTGTATTTTTTGAATTTTTTTTGAGCTTGGAGTGGTGCATTGTGGGATTGGATAAAAGAAGGTATTTTTTAAGGCCTACATTTAACAGACTTGGCATTGGGTTCCTTAAAAGGTTGCTTGTGAAGGCATCTCATTAAGCTTTTGGAACACGGTGGTTTTCTACTCTAAAGTCTCTGATTGATGTTCCTACAATTGGGCCCCTGTCCATGATTCTCCTTTAAGACATAATAGCTTCTAGATACTAGTAATAAACTCCTAGTACATTTTAAATGATGTTGAACTTTGGCCTTAGCTTTCAGAGAGACCATGTGCCAAAACCGAAAGCCGTCCAAGCGCCTGCGTCCTGTGTTTGTGTCTCCTTCTGTTTTATTGGTCTCCTTTTGAATGTCAAACACACGATTTGAGAATGTTGGAAGCTGGGTTCTGTGAATTCTGCACTGAAGTGTATTTCCATTGGCTGCTTATCCGCCCGGATCTGTTTGACTTGAAAACTTGTTGTTTGGATTTTAGTCAGTCATCACCAAAGTGCACTTGCTCAGGCAATCATCAAATATTTGGCAACATGCATGTTTGCGCGGCAACAATGTCACATGAGCGTTTTATGGGATATATAAAAGATGTCGTTCTTTGGAAATGTTACATATGGTTTTACTCCTATACGTATACTTGATATTACGCCTATATACTAGTGGTTAAGAGGAATTTAAGTGAGCATGAAATCACAATTGAGTCTAGCCAGATGCATAAACTGCCTTGAGAAATATTAATGATATGTTAAAAATGTGTTCTGAAATTATGAAAGCATCTTAAACTGGGGAAAGAACTAATGTGAAGCTGTAACCAATGTGAATCCAAATTAATGTGAATTCAAATTAAATCATCTTTTTTCTATAGTGTCCTGAGGTGCGCCTGAACATAATCTCCAACCTGGACTGTGTGAACGAGGTGATCGGTATCCGGCAGCTCTCCCAGTCTCTGCTGCCTGCTATAGTGGAGCTGGCTGAAGATGCCAAGTGGAGGGTTCGACTGGCCATCATTGAGTACATGCCTCTGCTGGCAGGACAACTGGTGAGTCTGCACAGTCATTTTATAACCTGCATAATGTTTTTGTGGGGCACAAAAGTAGATATTTGGCAGAATGTCTAGTCACGCCGTTCTTTTCCCAGCCATGAAGCTGGATGGATATTTTCATTGTTGGTTGAATGTAACACTAGCCCAAACTTTCTTCCCAGGGTGTGGAGTTTTTCGATGAGAAGTTAAATTCCTTGTGCATGGCGTGGCTCATTGATCATGGTACGTCTTTTTCCATTTATAGAGATTCAGATTATAACCTAAGAATGAAATACTCTTGAGGTAATGACAGCAGTCAAGCAAGACCTTTAAGCAGTGTTGTTTCTGTCAGATGAAGCGTTTAAACACACAGTAAGCAGTGTAGCAATAACCTCCAGCTTCCTATTAGGAAATTCATATTTTCCCATAAGGAAAAAGTGAAATGGAGAGACGTGCCTCTCTGCACTTCCTGTTCTGCTCTCCCTGCCAATTACGAGAATCTGATAATAAGAGAGATTCTCTCTCTCCCTCACACTCTTCTTCTTGTGTCTCAGTTTCACTATACTAGCCGCTATTGGCGTTACTCGGTATGTAGGTTAACAGGACGTAGTCGTTTTTTTTCCACACACATTCATTTGAAAATACACAGTAAATGTTGGTGCTTAAAAATAGACTATTTTATAGTCTCCACTTGAAATAATTGGAGAGCACTTGTACACTTTTAGCATGTTAAGCAAAATCACAGATTAAAAACAAACTAGCTTGTTACACGATAAAGGACACATTTCTCACCTAGTTAACAGTCAATGTCATATCAACATACTTCCAGCCTCGTTCAGCTGCCGCTGTTTTTAAAATAGATCAGGTTTTAAACCGTGTCCCGATGTTGCTTTGATTTGCATGTCAGTGATAATGAGTGTTTCAGATCAGGCCTTTTAGTAAAGCTTCAGTTTAATGGTTGTCAGAACGCTTCTGATGTCACTCCGAACATGGGCTGAGTAGATCCAGATGTTCAAGCGTTTGCATGGTGATTTTTCAGCAAGGAGCACAACACAGACACACAATTAAACTCTGACACAGTTGCAGACAAAGGGCCCAGATGGGTTACATCACTGGAATGTTCTGGTATATCCTGTGCTGCCCGCTTACATAAGAGCTTAGAGCCGGAGTGGCGCTACATGAATGTGAATCCGTCTTTCTGAAGAATACAAACAGGCACATCTGAAGTACATACACTGGTGTGTGTGTGTGTGTGCGTGCGCTTCATCCCCATTAAAGCTTGACTTCTACAATGGAGGTGTTTGTCACATTTTCTCTGACATATTGTATTGTTTTCATCCTGATTGGACCGTAGGACCACGAAGGGATGATGTCATTACACTGAAGTTTAGCAGATTTGTGATGCACAATTTCACAGTATTTGTAGACATCTGCTCTTCTCGGAATGGAAGCGGTATAGCTTAGATTGTGATCTCTATTCCAGTTATTGTGAAGTCAGGTGGAATGTAATCTGTAGTGGTTTCGCCAAACACCAAAACAATGTTGATTAACAGCAGACAGTCCTGCCAGCATGTTCCGCTCGCGTGCCAACAACAATCTGTTTGATGAAATGATCCAGGGAAAGCTGAAACCAGGCAAAATAAATATTAGACAACAAGTGTGTGAGTCAATTTGAGATGATAAACAACAACCATGTGAGATGATGAAGCTCTTAGGTACTGGGGGAAATGTCACAGATTCCCAGTAGGGCACAGTGGTGTTTAAAGGTCACTTTGAAATTTACACCAGCTATTTGTGCTTGATTCATACTTATGAAGAAAAATAATTTGAGTAATGCAGTAACGTTTTGAACTTTGACTTTATGAACTGTACGTCTACCAGCATGGATTAAAAAGCAATTTGTGGTTTTGAGCATGTAAGTGCAGCTGGCCTGCTGCATCATGTAAGCAGAATGAGGTAACAGTTGTCATGGCTTTATTTGCAGTCTATGCCATCCGAGAAGCTGCCACCTGCAACCTCATGAAGCTGGTGGAGAAGTTTGGAGCAGAATGGGCTCAGAACACCATCATTCCCAAAGTTCTCGGCATGGCCAATGATCCCAACTACCTGCACAGGATGACCACTCTCTTCTGCATCAATGTAAGTCGGGAAACCATAGTAGTGTCATCTTAATGTCTTCTGGTGTCTTCTAACCAAATGTTCTTCCAGGAGAAAGTCATTGCATTGGTAGCTTTAATTGGAATATGTAGAATTTCACTTTCGCTTTTGCTTTCTGTATATCAGGCTCTATCAGAAGCTTGTGGACAGGATATCACCACCAAGCACATGTTGCCTGTAGTCCTCAAGATGTCCAATGACCAGGTGGCCAATGTGCGCTTCAACGTGGCCAAGTGCCTGCAGAAAATTGGACCAGTTCTGGACAGCAGGTTTGTTTAAAGAAACCTTTTGGCATTCCAAACTAGTTTGACACACCAACAGTAACAACGGTGTCTCCCACAGCGCTTTGCAGACAGAGGTCAAACCAGTACTAGAGAAACTAGCCACAGACCAAGATATGGATGTGAAGTACTTTGCTCAGGAGGCCATAAGTGGTACATATACTAACGTCTTTCCCAGCTTTCTAACACAAATAGTTTCAGAATGTTGCTTAATTCTACTGTTTTTTTTTTTTTTCCTACAGTTCTTGCCCTGGCCTGATTCTCCATGTGGACAACTATGACAACACAATCCTTGTTGCATTCTATTTATTCTTTTGAATGGTTAACTATCATCAGTGTATTTCTGTGTTACCCTCAATGATAATGAAAGCATCAAGGAACGAACTTGTTATCTACTTAGTGCCCCACATTCTGTATGTAAATCTGCCCCAAACACTCTGCCTTGAAGTGCCGCATGCCTGTACAGTTTATGCATTGCTCTTTAGACTCAACGATCAGGCCCCTGCGAGCCATTGCAACGCAGTTCACTCGTAACCGCTACATGTCTGTTTTAGCATGCTTTTGCCTTTCTTAGTCCAGAGCTCATCCTGCAAGCAACAGATGGTGCAAAATGCCTGTTTATTTGCTTTGGTAAACTTGCAAACCCGCAACACATTGCTTACATGCGTACCCTCTCCCAGGACAAATCTCTCCAGAGCTCACACAGTCTAACCATGGATTCCTCTGAGTAATGTTCAGAGCGCATTGCTGTCCCTCTAGAAATTTGCTTGACGGACTCTCTTGTCACATGTGGTCATGAGCGGTTCAGTAAGGGAGCGTTTAATTAAATCAGCAGCGCTCTAATACTTGCTACGTGTCTAGAAGTAAGTCGTGAAATTCACTGATTGGCCAGCCATTGTCTTGCAGGATGAGACTAACTGAAAGATCTATAACTTTGGTGCCAATTATCTGTCATTTTGTGTTTTCAGTAGTTTCTTGTAGTAAGTTTTTGTTTGATCCATTTTTTTTAATTGAGGTCATGTTTCACCCTCCTTTAAAAGCAAGTTAATGGCACAACGCCATTTGACTGGCATGAATGAATGTTATCTTCTGAGGTGACTGTACTGAATTCCACTGTATTCATGACTACATGAACCTACTGAATTCTGAGGAAACTGTTTGTCTATGCTGAGTATCGTGAGGATTTTTAACTCCTTTTGAACATTAGTGTACTTTTGAGACTAAAATAAAGTCTTTCAAACGATGTATCTTGATCTTGTTGTCATTTTTCTGCAGCGCTCTCCCTGAACAAACGTTGATAACTAGAGCAGTGCGTCACACCTGACACATATCGTCTGGAAGTGGCCGTCATCCTATATGAATTTTAAAGATTAATGTGGAATCAGGTCTTTGGTCTCCAGATAAACTGTTTTCTACAGTTACCTGGCTGATAGTCTTATCAGTAGCGTTGAATTGCGTTATTTCGTCACAGTGTTTGGCAGGAACTGGAGGTGCTGACCTCTGACAGCTTCTGTGGTATCAGATGTTTTATTCAACCAGCATCAATTTAAAGGCCATTAAAACTTGTGCTGGATTTATGAAGAGCTAGCTGGAGCAAATTTACATAGACTTGCTAAATTAATGACAAATTGTGGACCATGCAGACTAACTCTGGCCTACTAGTTTGCCTGAGGTTTTAATATTGTCTCATTTCTCAAGGCTGTATGTGAAGACAGTGGACCATTAGGGAGCCGTTTAAAACTCTGATTAATGCTTTATGCAATTACCCTTATAAATGGCCACATGGCATATCCCAGCACACAGTAGATCTAAAGCTGATGTGGACCTCTGTCTTCGAAACCCAAAATCATTAGTGGAACACAAGTTGAATGAGGCCTGTCATGTTTATTATATTATCAGTGATGACTTCCTGTGATGCATCACTGCAGCCAGTTGTTTTCAGATGTTCCAGCTTGGTAACACTATTATGCAATAGCAGCTGTCCGCTGACGGTAAATAAAGCACTTTGTTTTGCTGACAGACCTGTCAAGCTGAAATTCATAGTGAGATGGGATGCTCTAGTCACAAGATGCTGTAATGTTCTCCCTGTGTCCAGTGTTTGGTAATGATGTCATTCAAACTTCTCTGATGATGTTTGGATAATTTGTCAGTGAGATGTTTCTCCAGGGTTCAGTTCTTCAGTTCTTGGCCTGCAGTCCTTGCACTTACTTCCCCTTGGTTATATCATCCATCAATATCTCAGTCTTTTCTTTCTGCTGTGATGACGACATTCAGATCTTCACAGCAGCTCTGAAACATTGTGGCATCAAACACTGGATGACCCCTGATGTTCTTAAAGCTAGTTCTTAAAGATAATCAAAATATTAGTGTTGTAACTGACAGGAAATTACCACAGAATCAGTTTTGTTTGTTGATAGTGAAAGCAAACTTCAAAGTTGTATTCTTTGTGCAATGTTTTCGGATTGTGTTTTGGGTCTTGGATACCACCATTAGGAAATAAACAACACAACCAACTCACGAATGGGTGGAGTCATCTGCTGAAGATCAGAGGAAGTTTTTTTTGGAAGTACTATCCCACTTATTTAAGAATATAAAGACATTTAGATTTCTTAATCTTTTGATGACCCTTTCCACTCCCAAGTAGATAACAACCCATTAGGTGATTTTGTCCTTATAATTTGACCATTGGACTGCTGACTATTCCAAAATGTGATGAAGTATCATTTTACATTAGTTTAGAACTCTTGCTTACATATCAGATGTTTACCCTGGAAACGTCACAATAAAGCACTAAATAATATGTTTACACTTTCATTACACAAAGATATTGCATATAGCATATGAATTATGTAGTGTTCGCTGTTTGGTTTTCTGTGAAGCTCAACAGCCCTTGGTCAACTGTCTCTGTATGGAGCATATCAATGTTAAAAAATGTCTCATGTTAAATCAATAACAGTATTGTATGTTGTGTATGAAATGACATAACACTAAATAAATAATGACAGAATGTTCATTTTTGTTTCTTTACCTAATCTAAACTGAATGCAGACACACAAAAGACAGCGTGTATAAAAAATTGACAGCACATGTAAA
Organism: Yasuhikotakia modesta; assembly: GCA_036877545.1. Taxonomy (NCBI): domain Eukaryota; kingdom Metazoa; phylum Chordata; class Actinopteri; order Cypriniformes; family Botiidae; genus Yasuhikotakia; species Yasuhikotakia modesta. The sequence continues at coordinate 17,936 of JBAJNP010000768.1, read as the reverse complement.
AAAAAAATTCTCCCCAGCCAAAATGATCTGATCTGAGTTTGGTAAGACATATTTATTGGCTGTTGATTTTGAGAACACAGTGGAAAAAACGACCATTTCTCTGCTTGTGTAATTTGTGAACATTCCTGTGCGGTGAGCTGTCTGGAAACCACAATTTTGGCTCATCTGCGCTCAGAGGAGAACGCATGTGTGGAAGTGTGAATGAGGGTCATGTGAAAATTAGAGCACAAGAGGAACTTCAGAGAACAAACTCTGAACACTGCTGAACTTTGACCAACACGTTAATTGAGACCTTTTAATAGGGAATTGAAAGTTTGGAAGGCAAACCTGTACACCATTAAACACAACCTCCCCTCCCTTCAGTCACAAAACCTGCATTCATCCGTTCTATTGAATGATGGAGTCTGAAATTGCTTTTGTGTTTTTGAATGCAAAAGCAAGCTATTTAAAACCTGCTTGGGTAACTGGACAACAATGCGAGTTGTGAAACCGATTCCCACCAGTAAAAACAGCACAACGCTTTGTTCAATAAACCTTTTTATTTGAACAGCACGTTAGCTTATGTACGGTCAAAACCATGAAGGTAAATTTATAATGGGATTTCTAAGGAATGATGTTCGCCAGCAGAAGGTGTGATTATGGTATGGCAACACATTTGCTAATCTGTTCTTTCAGAACTATTCATAGAAATATTGCTATTAATACTTTTCAACGGCTTATACTGATTAACCAAAAACACAACAGTACAGTTATGAAGCTGACAGAAAAGCTTCAAACTCCACATGATGAGGTCATACAGGAACACTTCTGAGGGGACTTTGGTTTCGTACCTTTGTAAAACCCGGTGAATGCATGTCCTGTAACAATACTACCAGATACTGAATCAAACCGAAACATTAAGGTCTTAACTTAAAAGGATAAAGGCACACCAAACACTATCACATTAAATACAATATCTGTTGTGTTTCGAAAGCACTTTCTAACTCCTACTTTACACAAAGCATGAGGAACAATGAAGTCTTGCTCTCTTGGTGTCCTTTAGGAGAGCGCTGGTTTGTGGGCAGTACATTATTGAAAAGAGATGAGTTTTGTGTCTCTTGGTTGACGAAACTAGCAGAGCAGGTTGACCTCACCCATCTCCTCTTCAGCTACATTTCCATTGCTTCCTTCAACAAAGTGCTCCAGATATTATCTGGTTTAGGAACTTCAAAATACGTGTTCTGCTCAAAGCCACAAACCTCAATATGAAAATTCTGTAGACTAGGATCTGTGAAGCTTTGTCATAGATCATAAATTCAAGTGGAATAGATGTGCTGCTTTGAAAAGAAAAACACAGAAATCTCCATTTTGTAATGCTAATGCAATTGAAGGCCGCAATCCAGTGTTTTGTGACTAAATGTGTGAAATTTACAACAATAACTGCAGTTTCTGATGTTGTTGTTGTTGTGTGAAAGGAAATATCAAGGAAATGACAATAAATGGATGTTTAAATCATATAATTGCATTCCCACACTAACAACGCCTATGGAGGTGTTGAGATCAGCTGACATACAAACCACTCCCCATTAATCATCATCGTGGAAGGAGAATCGTGACTCACCCCTACATGTGGACCAAATCCTCGAGTGCTGACACCGAGGAACTGTAATATTAGCAAGCAAAATAACACTGTTGTGGTTCTAGTAGAACAGATTGTTATTTTTAGGGCCTTTACAACGATCATGAGAGGAAATCCAGTACAACATCACAGTTTTATCCCCAAGAGTTGAGAAACATCTGTTGAAAACTTCTTTTGTGTGGTGTGGTTCCTATTTATGGCTTCATTTGCAGTTCCAGAAAAATCAGTATATTGCTTCAATATTGCCATTTGTTTTAAACTAACATTGCACTTGTCTTTTGAGTGTGCACAGCTATTTAGTCTTTCATAATCAAAGTCACACTCTAAATTTTGTTCAGAATCAGTACAAAACGGGTTCAGATTGTGCTCTTTAGCAGGCTCCGTATTGCAGATGTAGGCTGTCTTTGTGCTACATACAAGGCGTAGCGAGCAGCTCCTATCCTGCGGTCAACTCAAAGGCAAAAGGCTCCAGAAGAAAGAGGAGGTGAACCCCCTACACATGGAGGTCCTGTTGTACAGCCGACCCAGCGCTGGCATGAATGCCACACCATCCGGTCCTCTACTGAGAGAGAGAGCTGGAAACGAGGGAGGAGGTAGGGAGGAGTTTTGTAAATAAAAAAAGATTACAGCTCACGTTTGCCACAATCTAAATGCTAATACAAAACTTGATCCATCCCTGGTACTTCATCCCCCTCTACCAATTATCCGTCGATTCGTCTGGCAATCCGTAGTGAGTCACACGTCAAGGTAATACTGGTTGTTTTGACTATCTTGACTTAGTTCACCAGCACAAAACCATGCTGGGGGTCCACAGTTTCCATCATTTCACTGTCCAGAAAGGGGTCGCCCAATGCCAGACCTTCGTACCCAACTGCAGCGCCCTCTCTTGGGCCAGTTGGAGGCAGTTGTTCATGATCAAGCAGACAATCGTATTGCTCTTGGTACAGTGCTTCTCCTGAGGTCAAGGGGCCTGGCTCACAAGTTGGGTAGCTGTAGTTTAGGGGTTCTTGTTGGCCCTGCAGCTGAGCAGAGAACGCTTGTGGTAGATGTGTTGGCTGCATCTGAGAGTAGTGGCCAAGATAAGGATCGTAAACCAGGGCTTCTGGGTTTGGCTCCATCAGAGGGCCAAGAGGCTGTGAGTGCAAGAACGGAGGGGATGCCTGGGGGCCTTGTTGTTGATGTGATGGTGCTATCGAACCATGGGGCTGAGTAGGGGCTCCAGAGTCCTGGTGCTCCATAGTTGCACAGGGAGCATAGGGGTCTTCCACAATGTGCATCTGATTGAAGTAGGCCTGCATCTGGGTTTGCTTTTGAAGAAACATTCGTTTCTGTTGAAGCCTGCAGGTCAGACAGAAACAGATGGAGTATAACAGACCGGTTTGATCTCTGGTGTGACATCATCTAAAGGATTGGAAGAGGTCAAATGTAGTACCTGTGTTCTTGTAGCTGCTGCTCCAGGCTACGAGGAGTTTCTTTGCAGAACATCTGGTTACTGGGGCTGTTGGCCATCAGATTAGCTTTCTGTACAGAGACACACAAAGTTGAGAATTGTAAAATACAGACAATATTTCAGCAACCTCCATTTGGGAGAAATTTAACAGTGAACTTCTGTTGATATATGGAACAGAGAAAAGGGCAGGAAATGATGGACAAATGATCTGGATATGGTTTGGGTCCCACTTTATAAATATGTAATTTGAAATTGCAAGTAAATTGAAATTGAAAGTGAAATGAGTGTGTGTACCTGTATTCTGTGAGAGAGGTACTGTGGCTCCAGACTCTGTCTCCTTGACAACAGAGCAGGGTGTGTTCCGCCAGATAACAGAGCCATGTCGTGCTGTTGACCTCTTTCCTCCTAAACAAACCACACACACAGAAATGTCAGCGCCTCACTAGGCGACCACATCAGCGGCTGTGCTCTCAAATGCATGAATTCATTACTCTGTTATAAAAAGGCTGAATAGCCATCCTCTGACCCAGAGGGATTCTGGGAAAAATCACGCCAGTTTGCTCCAGTAGCTAATCTGCACAACGCCACATGCCTCTAATGGAATATCATTTCATTGCTTTTTCCTTTACCGTATTAGCCAGAACCCCAAATGGAGAAAACGAATATGATTTTCTTTAATTTGACCCAGTTGTTTCTCTCAGTCTACAATAAGTTGTATTAGAGGTAAAACAGAGACCTTTTCTCAAGTCACATTTCTCAGATTTTTGCCTGAGAGAAAGACGAGTGTCTTCTCAAAAGCTTCAGAAGAGATTTCACAATCTATGCACAGATTTGCCAAGATACTGAAGTCTGTTATTAAAACAGATTTGAACCCAAACATTTTTCATCTAGTTCTTCCAATATCAAAACATTTTAAAGCACAATACTCTTATTGTATGTCAACAAATACCTCTGTGGTTTTTATTATGACTATTTAGAAGAAACATCTGAGGCTTAAAGCTGCTACTTCAATGAAACAACTGAGGTCTCCAGTAAGTCTCCTAAGCTTTAAAAGACTAACTTCTGAGCAACAAAAAAAATTGTCTGTCTAGACGCTGGCGCCGGCCCTGTGCAATATCCTTACAGGTTATTCTCAGGAGAATTTATTCATTGATTCATCCCAAATCTTGGTGTTTGGTGAACTTGCATCGGAGCAACGGGAACCAGTCACCAGCCTGTTATTCAACAATGACCGCATTCACAGGGCTTCCCGGATGGACTGTAAACAACAGACAATTGGCTGCTTCTTCTCTGGTCATTACATAAGCGAGACTGTCTGTGTGTCAGCAGAGAGGTTAGAAGGGTACAAGAGTTCAGGCATGGGCATTTTTCAACCAGAGTAACCCACAATGTACTGAATGCAGGTACAGTATCTGAACAGTCTGGATTGATGAATCTTGGATCAGACAGGACAAAACCAGACAATTTGAGTCATTAGTACAACAGAATCTCTATGTCTTTCCATAACCACATCTGATGAAAAGCATGACAATTATGCTCAGAAAATGTTCAGATATTTTTTACCCATTAGTCCACTTCATAGCTAAGTACAATCATTTATTTTAATCATTATATAGAGCTGGGCCCTATGACAGTATATATTATTGCTATACTATGATAAATGCAAGCAGTTGTCACTGGGGAAGACTGTTTTATGTTAGGAACACTTTTTTACAGATAAAAATCTGTTTTGTTTAACCATTTATACCATTACCATAATATATAATTATTTATATCACCCAATTCACTGTAAGAGATACTGTTTAACTGATCTCAGGTCAGTTCAAATGTTGGTTTTCAGTAGCACCTTGTGCATGACTGACCTGTAGTGCAGGATCCAGTAAATCATGTGGATGGGCCTGAGGGTTCAACAGTCCCAGTGAAGGGCTTTCTCCAGATCCCATCTGCTCGTACACCTTATTTAGCTCCAGGATCCCTTTGGTCCGTGCCAGATTTTGTAAGTGTTGCCTGAAAGCCACCAAACCTATCAGGAGAGAGATGTTTATAAATGATAACCGTGTTATTTATGAAATATTTACAGAAGCAATCTGACGCCGCTCCACCCGATTATCCATGTGTGGTTGGGAATGTTCACAGGGGAGTGTCAGGACACAGGAAGCGACTGAACCCATGTCACGACTGATTGCTCCAGAGAAGTTACACCATGTGACCTCACTTAACACAACTAATCAATCTATTCCAGGAAGACACGTCCAACCAGTCCTGCAAAAGCCTTTTTCATCACTCTCGAGGCTGTTAAAAAGGTCTTTAGTGACTTTTAACTCCTCCGCTGCTGAGCAGAAGAAGGTAGATGGGTTGAAAAAAGGATCCTTGTGTTATTTTAGGGCTTCAAATGATTATGGGTAATTATTCAGGCCACAGGACGAGAGCTCAAAGGACTGTGTTGGCCCAATCTACAAAGTGTTCTCTGATTCATTCTGTGAATCATCTGACAGTGGGGTGGAACATTTAGAGCAAAACAGGAGACAAACAGAGAAAGAGAGCGTGTGAAAATGATATGTGTGGGAACAGAACGCTGGAACGGCAGACAAATATTCTATTTTAACAAAATGTTTTAAATGCACATACTATTTATAAGCTAGCGAAACACCCAGCTATCTACCAAGGTGGTGTCACAACAGTCCAGCAACATTTTAAGCAACTAGTTTGGAACATCACCATAGGCAGAAACTCTGTGTTTTAAACAAACGTGTTCTGAAGAAAAACTTTGCCCCATAACTCATTTCAAATGAGTTTGCTCCTTAACATTTTATCAATCTAAAGGCATAATGCTCAAATATTCAGTATAATAGTTCATTATTCATTTAGAACTATTTTGCATCAATTCTTAAAGTAATGAACAAATTGTTTGTTTTTAATGTAATATTTACAACGCAAAAATGCGGCCTCCTATGATTTGTGGCTAAACTCCAAGGCACTAAGCTCTATGAAAAAACAAATCCAAAATTCTAGCTTTTTTGGAACTAAATCTGGAATCAGTTTTAGGCTGTGAATCAGATCAGAGATTTGAACTGGCTTAGTAAAGACATGTCAAGATTTGCTCCTCTGGAGACAGAAGAAGTACATCAGATAAATTCAGGGTGCTGCTCACCTTGTGTGAGTGACGTATCCGATGCCCTGCGGCCCTCGCGGAAACTGATGGGAGAGCGGTTGTGTGTCTCTCTCCTTTGGGTGCTCAGAGCCTGCATGGCGGGGTTAGCAGGCCGAGCGCTAATGAAGGGCGGAGTCATGCGGGTCACAGGTGTGTTGGCTAGCACCACCTCATTAAGAGAGGGTGTGTCCTCCAGCAGACTTAGGTCACTGTGCATGGAGCCCATGTCGTACTCTGAATCCACACTACCCAGAGAGGGGTTCTGACCCACGCTATATAGTTTACCTGCGTTAGAAAGAACAGATCTTTATTAACACCAAAGACACATAGTCTGCTATATTAGCTATGCACTATATAACCATAACTATATAGGACTATATAAATTTTTGCAAATCCTTAAAGCATGATAGGTTACTGTATTATTTTGAACAAAGCATTATTTATTTTAATTAACTATTTAAATGAACTGAATGAAATTAATTTATACATAAACAAGGGTAAGTAAACTCAACTGGATAAAAGCATATATCTAATTTTTAAACAATTCAGGATTACAAAACTATATTCTTGTAGTTTACATTTTGCAGATGATGTTTTTATCCAAGTTATTTATAAAAAAATTACTTTAGGGACACTGTCAGATACTCTAGGCTGTGTACAAACCTATTAAACGTTACCTCTACTAAGCCACAACAACCAATTTTTTCAATTAAATGTCTAACTTTCCCAAGTTTCCCCTTTCAAGCATGTCAGACACTGAACCGTTAACAGCTGTCATATCATATACACTCAGTTTCATAAATCAACTGACCGCCGCTTGTAATGACTCCTGGCTGGTTGGTGACCTCTGACAGCGTGTGTCTACGCTGACCAAAGCGGCTTGTCTGATAAGCATTGAAGATGTGGGTGTGGTCATCCTCTGTGTCTAACTCCTCCGTCTCGATGCCCTCGTCTATAGATGTCTCCATCATGTTGCTGGGGGACGAGGTGCTGGATTTGCGGATGGCTACAGGGGGCAGGGGGTCCAGCATGCAGCCGTTGACCTGGAAACAGTGTGTGGATCCATAAATTATTGGGGTAATACGGGACATTGAAGCAAGACAATTCAGTCAAACCTGCATTGTTTGTATTAGCACTGGTGCACAGGCGCTAACCGCTAAGTCATTGCTGGTATAGCCTATATATGAAAGTTGATGTATGACTTGTTTTTTTTCTAGAAAATTATATTTTAAAATATATTAATATTTTTTATTTATATATTTTATTTATATATCATATAATTTTATTTTATTGTTTAATTTAATTTATATATTATATATTAAATATTTTAATAACTCTCAAGATTTACAAGAAATATAATATAAAACCAAGAGGAGACATAAAGTGCATACAGAGCATTCATAAGATATGGGTATATACACATCCTTGCCAAAGATTTGGCAAAGGCAATCTTATTTCTTTTTAAAAGACCTTTCACTCGCTSTGKTACAGATAAGACATCTCACCCACATGCCTGTAAGCTTTGTATTTCCACAGAACACGCTCTAATCTCCTATCTGCCCTCATAAGTCACCAACAATCCTGAGGCGCATTTCCATCCAGTCAGCAGCACACAGTAACTTCAACGTGAGGAACGGACAGTCCGGGCCTCATCAACACACTCTAGTGATTCAAGGACTGAGTACAAGTAAACAAAAGCCTCGCTCTCTTTTGCCTCATTTTATTACCTCTTTCGGTCTCTCTCCTGAATTTTCGCACAGACAAGTGAGGCAAAGAGGAGGGGGTGGAAGTCTGGAATGCGAGGACAGGAAGTGTGTTTTGGCTGGGAGGGCTGTCGAAACCTCTCGCAGACAGAGTACACTGCCATCAAACACACACACACTCAAACACACTTAACCAACGCAGATCATCTGGATGAGTGTTCGGAAAACTACGGAGCTGTTTGAGTCAGAGCGTACCATTTCTGAGTCGAGTTTCCTGTGGCACGCTGGGCCAGGAATGCCATTATGCCGACACGCTGGGAAGAGTGGCCACAGATTCCTCTGAATTTCTTCATTCAGACCTCAACCAATCATAATGCCCAGACTTTTCGTATTCACACACAAATATTGTGATCATGTGGACTCAACAAATCCAGCAATCCCAATGGTGCATCCTTGTGTTGTACGCTCTAAGCTCAACTCCTGATATTCTCTTACAGGAATTTCCACAATTTCCTTTCTGGTCTTACTAAGGGATAGTTCATCAAAAAATTTGAATCCTTCCATCACTTACTCACATCATCTTATGCCATTCTAAACCTATATGACTGTATTGTTTCTGAGGAACACAAAAAAATGGTATTTGAAGAAATACATTGCCAATCAAACAAGGGTGGAACTCATTGACTTAAATTGTATTGACACAAAACCACCATTTTTTGGAATGAATTTTAAGACATCTTTGTGAAGATATTTTTGAGATGCCTTTGTGTTCCAAAGAACAAAAAGTACAAATTTGGAATGAGTAAATGATGGAAACATGTTCATTTTTAGATGAGCTTATTTTTTTAACAACCATGCTGAAAGGTGAAGTATTATACCAAAATGATGATTTTACAGTCAAAGGGATGTGACACACTGTAGTAACAGAAAGAGATAAAAGAGAGGAGTGGAAAGACTAAGCCTGAATGAATGGACAGCTGTCACGTCCAATGTGTCACAACCAGAGATGGCCGCAGTGTGATTGGCTTACGTAACTTAAGCAGCTGTGAATGTTCTCAAGGGGAAAGACACCTCACCAGCAGAAAGAGACTAAAGCAGGGAAACTTAAAACTGTCTAAGTAAACAACCTTCCTGAGTGAAATGAAAGGCACTAAAACTAAGTGTTTGTGAGAAAGAAGAGACTTTTAAAGAGACGGTGACATCAGAGCAGCTGAGAGCCTCTTGGATCCCTCCTGCTCTGAGAGTCGGAGAGACAGACAGATGAAAGTCAAGACGCAGTGCTTGTGTTTTACGAGTGAAGGAGATCAAGCGACAGAGCTGGCCAACTCCTGAGTTGTTATTCCTAAACTGTATGCCAAGCTGGCACTGAATCTGGCCGTCTGTCAGGACGACACTGAACAAAAGGCTCCTCGGGGGACGGGCATGATGAGGGGGCTTCAGCAAACACCCAGGCCCACTGCCTGACCTTGGAAGACTGAAGCTGCTTAACAGCAATGGAGGGAAGAAGCACGAGGGGCAAAAGTCCACCTAAAATAACACATCTGCAACATGTTTATGTAGAAACAATCAGAGGTCTGCTATGACAAAACCCCAACCAATTATCTGGTCACAGGCCTCTGACAACTGGCGTCACGTCCCGCCACAACATAAATATGAAGGCGCGTGATGACATCATCACAGGCAACAATTAATCACAGAAGCTTGTAATCGTCCCAACCTCTCATTTATCTCTCACTTACTTTGGGAGTTCCAACCTCCTCATCCGTGAAGCCGTGCTCAGCAGCACTGCAGGATTGTGGGAAACTGAAGGAGTCCACAGAGGCCTGAGGCACCACTGGGGATCTCAGCAGACGTACATTTTGAGGCATGAGGCTCACCTGAGGAGCAGCGCTGCTCGCCTACAGCACGGAGAAAGACACGGGAACAGGGTTAATGGCTTGGCAAACATTGATTTAGGTTACTCCTAATACTTTTTCTATCAGAGGTAAATCAAAACCATTACTTTGGCAACGGTCTGCTCGGCAATCGTACTGGGTCGCCTCTGGCGAGCGTCGAGTCTGGGCTCCACTGGGAAACTGCAGCGATGTGCCTTTAACCTCTCAACCAGCAAATAGTAGATAGCAGCAAAATGATTGTAACTCTTATTCTGAAGAGACTGGAGAAAAAACAGAGACATCAAGAAAAAAATTACACAATTTTTACACTTTTGTACATTTTGTTCTTTGTTCATCTTTTTGTACCCAAACCACTACTGTACCTTTTTGTACCCAAACTTTACTACTGTATCTTTAAGACTTGCCACTGACCTGTTATCATTGGCTAAGCTTGGAAAAATGAGCTACAGTTGCTAAATACCAATCAGTCATTGGTGTGTAAATGTGGACAGTCACATGTTAATGTAGCAGTAATTTGTGGGTGTGGCCTCACCTCTATGGTCTTGTGCTGATCGATGCCCAGGCTGTGCATTAACCTGAGCACCTGTTCACTGTATTCTCCCACCCCGGCCCCTCCCTCTGCTGTCTGCTGGTATAACATCGGCCTCTGCACTGGAACCTCCATCACCATCCACTTGTGCTCCTTTATTTGTCCTATAGACAAACGCTTGGAGGGGTCCAACACCAACATCCTTCTGATCAGATGCTCACAGTCTACATATGAAAATAATAAACAAACAGACATACATTACACCTGTATCTCCAAGTGTAAAGTTTAACTGTGTAAACAAAGCATTTAAAAAAAGTTTACATTAATTTTAATGGCAGTTGCATTTATCCAAAATATATTGCATTTAAAGTAAAGCACTTTGACTTACCATTGTGTATGAAATGTGCTATATAAATAAACTTGCCTTGCCTTTAAAGTGTAGTTTTTTAAGAATGCATGAAAATCAAACCTATAACCTTTAAATTTGTTGCACCATGATCTACCGTTTGAGCTACAGGAATGCACAATGGTCCATCTTAAATTTGCTCTGGATAACACCACCAGCCAACCAACCAACCGTATAAATGCCAGTTTAAGTGTCATAAGTGTCAACTGTGGGCTCTGTTCTCGTCTCAGCAGCGAGAACAACAAGCTCTGTGAAATCTCAAGCTGTAAAAGTCACTGTGTGTTTTCTTCAGGGTAAACACTGCTACATCTGAGACAGACAGTTTGGCCTGCTGCACAGAAGCTGTGACAGCGTGTACCGACCACTGTTTGGGACGAGATTTGTGTAACGGCCTGTCCACAACCCCCGCAGGAAACAGACACAATATACTCCACTAACAAATAGTCTACTGTCAAGGCGAGAGAACTTTAACTGGACCAAGACAAACTCAAAAACACATTATCTCTTCCAAGAATGCACAAGGTCTTTTGTCTGCCTTCTGTGCCCTTGACTAATGACCGTGCATGACTCAGCCAGACTGAACGAAACTGACGTCACAGTGGGACTGTGTATTACAGAGCTGACGGTGGGATATGAGACTCACTCATCCTGTTTATCTGCAGTGTTGATGGTCGCCGGAGAGCCTGCGAGACATTACAGCGGCCGAGGGGAGTCACACAGCTACCGTTAAACTCTAGAGCTAGAACACAGTGCAATCTACTGAAAACATCTTATTTTTTTTTAGATCCCTCTCTGCAATAAAGGGAATAATCCCTTTGGAAGTATCTTAAGTTCAGTGTTAATGGGATTCAAGCTTGGGAGCTGATGTCCTACATTTAAAGTTTAAAAATATAAAGTCTTAGTATTTTACACTCTTGAAAAATGTGTTACAAAAGGTTCTTAATAGCAACGCTGGTGAAGAAGGTCTTAGCTGGTCACACTGGAAGACCAGCTGACCTACCAGCTAAACCTGTTTTGAACCCAGATATGACTAGCTAACCAGCTTAGGCTAGCTTTAGCTATTTTTTAGCAGGGAACGCTGAAAGGGTTTTCTATAGCATTGAAACAAAGCAGTGAAATAGCATTGAGATATAGCAGAGTGCACTCCACCTTTTCTGAAAACACAATTTCGCTAGTGTTGGCCTAGTCAGTCAGTCAGATGATATTTGTCCATCTAGAAAACCTTCTGCCCAATAGGCCAGTTGCCCCTTCTGTCTATTGCAAAATACTGCTATGCTAGCCAATCTTGTTAAAAACAGTGAATTATGAGCAACGCTTAAGTGTTCATCCAGGAACTTTATGTATTTTTCATTTGCTGGCATTAAATTATAAACAACAAAATGATATATCATTCTGAATGATACATGCCATAGGTCAGTTTGGTCTCTAGATACACATATTGGCAGCAGGCATTGGAAAACTCTCATTGGTCAACTGTTATACAATTTTGATTTCATTGGGTCTTTTAAAAACACAAGAACCTCAGTCTTTGGTAAGGTTGTATTTTTTCCTCAATAAATGCATTTCAGTTTTACTGAAATACTGAATACTGTTAGGATTTTGCCTCAGTGGTCTGTGAGACATCACAACATAGCACTTAGACTTAAGCCTGGGCTCATGATTACTTTGGTCTGTTTCAGCCACTCTGTAACTCATTTATTTCTGCGTTTTGAACTATGTAACATGACCCAGCTTCTCAACTGCATGAAATTTTGCTGTAGAATTTTGTTTCAACATGAAATTCATTGATCCTCACTGTTCAAAGAAGCTGTAAACCATTTCACCCTTTTCATCATGGTTGATGGTGACGTTTTTGCAATCCTTTCATTTTCAAGAAAAATGTGTGTATATTGACCACAAAGTTAAACTTTAACCTACAGAGTACTGTTCCAGAGGTTCTTCTTAGTTAAAACTTGAGGGTGAGTTAGTTACCAAAACTAAGACTAAAGCAAGAAAATAGATCTAAACATCTAGTTGTTTAATCTAGTTCTATTTTTTACAACAGAGAACTAAAATACAAAGAAATACAATAATGTACATTTTACAGTACCTACTAAAAACAGTACACACAGGCAGACACACAGGCAGACACACAGGCAGACACACAGGCAGACAGACAGACACACAGACACACACACACAGACACACACACACACACAGACACACACAGTTGTATAAATGTCATAGACATAGAGTCCCGGACTCCATCATGTCTTGAGACCTCATTAAAACAGCCTGGATAATTCTGGAAATGCACTTTCACTGTTCTGAGAAACACTCAGAATCTCCCTGAACTCCACACAAGGCTCATAATCATCCACACTGGTATGTGTGCTGTCTTCACTGCTTAGCGTGTAGTTTGTGGCACATAGTGTGCGGTGCGTGCTGTGAATCTTGGCTGAGAGTGCACTGAGGTGGGGTGCATGCTCTGTGGGGGTAAAATCTAGCGTGATTACAGCATTCGAAATAGGAAATGTAAAGAAAAAGCATTTGCCGCTCTGCTTATTTGCAGAACTGCGCTTCAGCTTCACCTGGGCACCCTTAAGGGTTCGAGTTACGCTCTAATGTTCTCAATATGACTTAATTGTTTAAATGTCTTGAACAAACTAACTGACCTCTACCGGCCCCCGTCCAGCTCCAATCAGCATGATTTTGGCAGCAGCGGGAGGTTAACGTGTGTTCACTCATTTTCGGCTTACCTGATCCGTGCTTAATCACAGAGAGTAAAGCTCATGTAGAATGAACGAATGTGACATTCACATTCTTACGTCAGGAGCCCTGCCTCTCAGATCCTGCCCTGAACCAACTCTCCCATCAGGACAGACTAACCTGACTTGCCTCTCACCCTGTGCACCCCTCTCACCTTTAACTTTTCTTCCCTCCTTTTTTCCCTGAACACAATCCTGCGGGCATGACATAAAAAAAGGAGTATAGGCGGACTGTTGTATTTTATCTCACTGGGGTCAAGAACTACATGTAAAGAAGGATAAAGAAAATTATTATTGTGTTTTGCTTGGGCTGGTTTCAGGTTCCTTGACCCTGATCTCAGGTTTGAAGAGGGTGTTTGTATTCTGTAAGATGAGTTCTTGCAATCAAAAACAGAAAGATTAAAAAAAACACAAAAGAATTTAAAAGTTGGTCCAGCCATGGACAACCAAAATCACCATAAGACTCAATGCAACATCTAGGGTATCAGTCTGAATGTTTATACTAGAGGTACCTTAAAGGAGACCAATTTTAAGACAGAGGTTTAAAATAGATGGTTTAAGTGTGTTAAAACTAGCTAACTGGATGGCCAGTAAACTGGTTGGCCCCTGTGACCCATCCATACCACCCAGTTCAAGGTCTTTGAGCCACTAGAGCCATTTTCCTTCATACAGTCCAGACATGCAAACTGCAGCCAAACACTTATGGAATGTTTTAATTGACCGGGCTTGAGTTTCGTGCAAAAACAGCAACTGGTGCCAGAGAACGTCTCTCGCCGGCGGCTCTGTGGGCAAGGAGAACATCTCACCTTCCGTCATGAAGTAAGGGATACGAAAACGGCCCTCCAGGACACGCTGCCGCAGAACAGGGAGAGACGGGCCGTCGAAAGGCAGGGCACCACACACCAGCACGTACAAGACCACCCCCATGCTCTGCAAGAACACACACACACAGCGTCAGTTCAACCCCGTGATCAGCTCAGCAGTGAAGCGCACAGTCACGCTGTGCAAACGTACAGGTGCACGCACTTAATGGCTGCAAATAAAGGGCGAGAGAGCTTTCACATGATCTGATCTCTATCTCCCTTGCCGGGATCACAGGGTGTTTGGTTTACCCTTTGACGTCAACAAAGTCCTCGAAGGTTGAATAGGTGGTAACACAAACAACGGTCCGCTGACTCACTAATCATTTACCGTCAGGCACACTGCAGCTGGAACCTGCATGAACAGACTTCTAACACCAGTTACAGTAAAACATCATTACCCAGATGTCCAGCTGGGGTCCCTCGTACTGCTGGCCCTCAAACACCTCTGGAGCTGCGTATGGAGGACTCCCGCACCAGGTGGCCAGGGGCTTTCCAGGCTGGAAAAAGTTTCCAAAGCCGAAATCTGCAAGGAGATGAAAAGGGAGCAGTTTTGAGATAAGAATGTAACTGACAGGCTCAATGTTTATGCTCTGGGGCATATATCTTATTTCAACTTTTAATGGGACAACAAACAGAAAGGTTCCTTTACATTCATTCACTTGTCAGACGCTTTTATCCAAAGCGACAAACAGTGAATTCAAGGTATACATATTTTTCTTATCAACTCTTGCCTTCCCTGGGATCAAACTCACAACCTTGTGCTGCTAACACAACGTTTTACCAGTTGAGCTACAGGAAGGTTGTCCAATATTGAAGTTCTGAAGACCAAAGTTGGTGGCTATAGGACATAGCTATACTATAGTTTTGGTTAAAAAAAACAACAACCTTATTTCACATTAAATTTACATACATTGGAATTAAAATTGGACAAAAATTGGATTTAATGACCAGAAAAAATGTTTATGGCCTGTAAATTTTCCTGATTCACCCATTTCTGGCAGTTTAAAGCCAAAATAAATGGTCTCAGTAACTTTGCTAACAAGCTGCAACACTGTGTAAACAGTACGAAAAGATCAGACCTCATTACATAAGGTCACTCTAAATGTCTGTTACAATCTATGACACATGCCATCCACACGGTTTCATACACTGTTGGCAAAAAACCACCACACTATCAACAGCCAATAGAGGAACATATTAGACGGCTAAGCTGCCACACAGACTGAGCAGTGCATGTAAAAGGATCTGGTAACCTTGACGATGGAAACCATCATCACCAACTCACTCTGGCTTTAATGGGTTGGACAAGCAGTACAAAGTGCTCAGAGATTAGATATAACAGCCACTACTGCCAGAAGACACTGTGATATGACCAAATATGGCTTTCAGACAGACCTAAATATGATACTCCTTGTGGTGATCATTGACTTTCCTTTAAAGCAAAGGTGATTTGCATACGTGTTCGCAACAGTGTGCTCTGTGTACAAAGAGCTTCCTGTGACATCTTCAAGACTGTTGCCCCCAAACTGAAAATTTTCCCCAACTGTAAATTACTTTAAATAAAAGTGTCTGCCACATGTATACAAACAACAGTAGTTGATGTTTTCCAGCAGCAGAGCTCAACTTCTGTAGATCAGATCAGAGGCTGGTGCMATATTCACAAACTGTGAATATGGCACCAGCTACTTTAAATAACTACTTTAAATAAAACACCTTAATTGAGGTCAATAGATGTGGCTCTTGTAATCTGGTTTTACCATGGACATGTGGAGCACATTGAATTTGTGTTGGGGTCAGTTGTGCAAAACTCCCTGGAGATCCAATCAGAACACTTTGGTATGATTTCCTAATAACTAGCCGTTCCCAGAAGGTACTTTTTCACTCCTACAGGTTTGCTCATACCAGTGACACAATCCAACATGAATTATGGGAAACAGATTTAAACTGATGCTTCATTCTGCAATTCATAATTGTAACTGATCTCAAGTCAGGATAAACAGTTACTGTGAACTATCACTGTGTGTGTTTATACAGTCAGTTACAGTATTTCCTGGTTAACACATTAGAACTTTACAGCATCCAAAGCTTTATCAAACCGTCTCTTTTTTTAGCTCTGACATAAGTACATAAATATTTAAAGTCAAACAAAAAGGGCCGATGACCTTTCTTTGAGGGACACTAGCTATAGCCAGTTTCAGAGAACCTGGTGTCACATTAGTGCAAGTTTACAAACATGACACTGGAATCTGGGCAGAGAACAGACAGCAGAAATTATCTGGTTTTAGGTGAATCTTTTGCTGAGGAACTTGCAGGTCTGTGGTCCTCAGAGTACAGTCAGTGAGCCCCTGTCTGGATTGCTAAAAGATAAAGAACTTTCATCTATGGTTTAGTACAGAACACACCTGTATGCTTTAACATTCATCATCCATGAGAAGCATGCAACATTATGATTAACTAATTGTCTATCAAGTTTCCCTGTAATTTCCTATGTTGAAAAAAACCTTTAAAAAACCAAAAACCTTTAGGTAAAGTGGGGAAACTCCAAACCATCTAAGTAATGTACCAAACAATTCTCACTACCTCTTTGCCATCATACATACGGAGTCACTGAAGTCATTTTGTACACCTTTAAAAGTGTGCTTGATAAATTTAGGGCTCAACAACTTTGACAAGGACTGACATTTTATCATTTTTTGTTCAATTTGTCAAAAGAAACAAACACTGTTGCACAATAAATCATGCAGCTTACGCCCTCATTATTTACCATTTTCCGTGTTATTTGCTCTGGTGTTGCAGTGTTTGTTTTCCCTGTTGAGTTACGTGTCATGTGGTGTGCATCTGTTCCCTGTTTTGTGCATGGTGAAATCTTCAACAGCATGTATGGGAATCTCAATTTATTATTTACACAGAACCCCATTTTCAAAGTCCTGCTCTTGGTAACAGCTCCTTACTTATTCAAATTATTATTCTGAGAGCGAAAAGCAACAAAAGTAGACTGAACTAAACCACTGATGTGTGCACCATTATTCCTGTTCCAAAACCAGTTTATATGTCCAGTAGGTTTATCCTTAAGTTTGGTTTCAGTACAGCTCAAAACAAAATACAGTCTTCCCGACGGTGAGGTACGATGACTGCAGAAGATAATTTGGCATGGACAGTAACGTTTATAACTAAAATACACAACAACATATCACTCTTGACTGTGTGCTGACAGCATGTGTGCGTTTAAGGTTCCTGACCTCTAAATTAGAGTTTCTGTTTACACTGTATATAGAGAATAAACACGCTTGTATTATCTTTGTAGGCCTAAAAGGATTTAGAACAAGAATGTGCAAATGTGATTCTCCTCACCAGCAATCTTGATGTTCATGTGTCCATCTAGCAGCAGATTCTCCGCCTTCAAATCCCGGTGAACGATGTTACGATTGTGACAGAACTCAACAGCAGACAGGATTTGCCAGAACTTACGCCGAGCCTCTGGTTCGTTCAGACGTCCATGCTTGGCTAGGTAATCTGAATAAAGAGAAAGATGTATTTAGCCAAACACCACAAATTTACTCACCCTTAACACTCA